>NQII01001355.1:472269-493010 GCA_002778355.1 Clitarchus hookeri
ATATAAAACCAAGGATGGCAAAATGTTACTTTCAAAATTATGTCACTAGAGCGGGCATCTGCAGTCAATACGAACAACAGACAATCTGCGTTGAAACAAGTGACTTTGCCGGAATGTTATTTTAAAGCTATATGTTTGGAATAGTCCATTCACGGTTACATCCAACTTTGGCGGAGCCCTGCCTTAATTCTACTTCCAGGATATCCCACCGCCCCATGCAAACAAAGCTTTGCAAATCACGCTAGAGGGGCAACACACCGTATACGTGCACATTCAGTGCAATAATATGTTGCAAAATATCTTTTTCTTATTAGGCATTACCAACACACCTATTTTCACTCTGCCTTTATTCACGTTAGTTATAAATGAATTAGTATTGTAATTTATAAAGTTCCAGTAACATTAAATTTAACCCAAAATAAGGTACTTTTATGTTAACAGAAGTATAAAACGCTTGCCATACATTGCACATTTATAAATTGACCAAACACGTCATATGTAAGGAGTTTTTTGAACGGTTCGATTCAAAAAGTGCGAAGAAACAGTGTATATATTATACACGAAAAGTGTGTAGGGTTACATCTTCTTATATCCTACAGGATTAAATGCCGAAATGATAAGAAATAAACCAGACGCACTGTCTAACTTACTTGGTATATATGCATAACCCTCTGTCGTCAGCCATCTTTTTTAAAATGGTGCCCGACACATACATATAGGCTACTTGATTTTCTAAATCTCCGCCGTTTAAAATGTTTCCGGTATCGTAATAATAATCAGAAGGGAAAATTCGTTTTTAAGACGTGCAAAATTCCCTGCACAATTTGACTTAAGTCGCCGGATTATTAATCGAAAGTTGTGGGGAAGTCACCGCATTTTCAGAAACTGTAATGTAAATAACAGTCCTTGGCTAGTTGTTTACTTTAGGATAAATTATTTCATAATATTTGTAAAACTACATATTGTAACACATACTTTTGAGCTATAAAATGTATAATTATTATCAAGTAATTTTTATGTTTTACATGCTCAGTATTATTTTTTACATAATTTATTTTAATTTGTGGTAAGGTTTATTTATTTGTTTTGAAACAAAGTCCATAATTTTTTTTTAACAGTATTTTTATTTTGGTTGCATATTTATATGTATTTCTATTTTTAAGTTGTATATGTGTACTTACAATGCCATATTTCTCTATGCATTTGGAACGTTTGGAGCTGCTTTAAGTGGCAGCACAGATGAATCTAAATTTAACCCTCGTGATTGGTCAGTGTTTAAAGAACATTTGTAAGTTAAGTTTTCAACGAAGAAGATGGACATCTTGTTACGCGACGTCAGGCAGCCAGTCCGGGTGGGCTATGCACGAGGTGTTAAATTGATATTTTTCTTAGGGAAGTCCAAATTCGCACCCCTGAAAGTACAGGCCGTCTACTAGTGACGAAGACGCGAGGTGTTTAAAGCAATAAGTAGGCCTGTATTAGCCTCCCTTTGCGTAGCTTTCAAAGAGGTTAGCTAGAACTCGTGAGACGTCCGTTAAGGTACCATTGAACTGTATGTTAGCACCGCAAGCCGCGTGCTTACATATAGGGAAGACGTCGCCCAGGGNAGCCGCGTGCTTACATATAGGGAAGACGTCGCCCAGGGCTGCTGCGCATCCGGAGAGATGCCCCGTCGGCGTACCTGATCATCGGGGACGTCAAGATCATCGAAATTCTACGGTTGACTACTAATTCCAGCTAAGAAAAAACAAATTAAATTTTTCATGTAACACAATTCGTACCACCTTCTAAAACATTTTTACGCCGCCGTGCTGTTTTTCATACGTAAGCGACTTTCCGACATTTACTATGGCAAACCTGAACTGAACCCTTGCCCTACCGCTAGCTAATTGCAAACGTTTTATTTATAGTAATAATTTTTGGAGCAATTCTAAAGATTTGGTAGTGATTTTTGAACATTTATGCCACTATTTAAATAACCGCTTTGCTGAATTGCAAAAAAAAAGTTTTCTCAGCACAAGCATGAGATCCCGTCGTGATTAGCCAACCGAGTAAGTAACAACGCTTACGTTAAACTTTTAGGAAATAGAGCGATTTCTGGCCTGTCTGATTCGCGCTACGGAATACGCGAGCTGAACTGGGAGTACTTTGTTTTCCATGTTGTTCAAAACTGCCTTCCAGGTGAATGCCGGGTGCAGTTAATGAATATCTATTTTCGTCCCTGCCTTTCTCTTTGGCTCGCACACCAGCCAAACATGCGAAAACTTTGTCTTTAAAGCGGCGTTAAATGATAACTCGGTAGTATTAATGGACTGAAGAAAAAGTCACGTACCCTGTGAGTGAACTGAGTGAAGAGATTTGGGCGGCTCTTAACATTGAGGTCTTGAGACCCAATGACGGTGAAGCGAGGTGAGTATGGAGTAGAGCCAGAATGCAAAGGCCTCGGGAAACGGGAGTTCCCCGAGAAAACCCGCTGAAAAGCGATGTCGTCCGGTACCATCCACACATGCAAAAAAATTCGGGAGAGACCCTACCGGGAATCGAACCTAGGTGGGAGGTGATTAGTCTAACCACTACACCACCGTTAGTCTAACCACTACACCACCGTGGCCCCGTGCCGACGCAGTATCTTGCACGATGTGATACAATTTCAGCTTCGCTGCATCCCTTCTCAGTCTCTCACACCTGAATATGCGACGATATTCACCACCGGTTAAAACATAACCCCTATCCTCCTCCCCTTCCCCCCGAGGAGCTCATAACCCCTCCACCAACCGTGCTGCCACCAAATCCGCCCAACATTCTCACACCTCCCTCGCAGGCACCCACGCCCTGCATCCCCCGTGGTTCACTAATGAGCGCCTGTTCGCAGCGCGAGCACAATGGGCCCATTTGATGGTCGAATGACGGAGTGCCGCTGCCCCGCTACACTCCGCCCCTATCACCACTGCTGGCGAGCGAGCTAATGGGCCGACACTACACGTGTGTGTGCGTGTGTGTGTGTGGCGACAGGGCGAGGTGTGAACAGGAAGGGGCTGGCGGGGGGAGTGGGGGTGTTGAAATTTCACACTTTTGCATTCGAACCGGTCCACGAGGAGGTGGTGATTGCAGGGGGGATGGGACGACTATGTGCTTTCGTTACTGCTTCACTATCTGCATGCCGCAGGGCTTGGCGGGAACGCTGAACACCCGACAGCGCCATCTCGTTTCGCCGATTACTGTTTCCCAGGGGTTCAGAAAAATGTCAAGAGAGTGCGCGACTCACATCGAGAATCAAGGTAAATCACACTAAAAAGAGTGGCGGTACTGCACTGCAAAAAGCACGTCAGATATATATGCTATTCACGGTAAAGTGAGCACTTTTGAAAGCCCTCTCATTTAGAATGATAGTCAATAAATATATTCTGAGTGTGGTGGAATGTACACACTGTTTTTATTACTTATTTGGCAATATTTATTTAATAAGTTGGTTGGAGGATAAAAAAAAACTGCTGAAAAGAAAATGTAACTAGGGCTTCAAAAGTGCTCACTTTACCGTGAACGGCCTATAGGCACTACTTCGATCGCCATCATAATATCGTTATCATCATCTATCTTCTGCAGGAAGAATTACCGGTCGTAATATGCTGTGTCCCGAAGAGAGACACTGCCGAATAAAAATTTTGAATTGTAGGCACGTGTTTCGAAAATGTCATTGATCCCGCTATGGTTATTTTCACCTTTTTTAGGTAACACAAAAAAACTCTGCTATTCATGGACATATTGTAAATTTTTAAAGAACTGTTTACTTGTTTGCAACTTAAAAATTAATAAGTATAAAAAGGTTTCCATATGTATATATTGTTATGAATTGTTATATTGTTATATGAATTAGCTTCTAAGTCAATTCGTGCCTGAAAGGGGCTATGGGCTTAGCTAAATAATTAGTTATTTACGTGGCTATTGATAGGGGGAGTTTAAATGTAATACCAAGATGCTAATAACTATAATAAGTTTTATTACCGCACGCCACTACTATTACAATCTAATTGGAAAGTTCCCACATTGTTCATGTTGCCGGAGGCTGATTCTAGGAAGTGGTTAACGTCGGCCGGACACACCCATCTCCACGTTTTCTTGGTCCGCTGCCCAGATGACAAAGGGATCATCTCCCAGTGTTACGTTCGCCTATATCGGGCGCGTTGTTTAATATTTTCAGTTCCGTGTACTGACCGGTGGAGGGGGTTTCTGCAACTGTCTTTCGCAATGGGTTATTGCAATTACGCTCGTGCCCTGGTTCAATGTTTGAAGGTGTGATCAGGCTGGCCGTTCAGCTAAGGCCTGATCACTTCATCCCGCTGTGGTAATTTTTGTCTTTTTAACGTAACACAACATAATCTGTTATTTAGGGATATAATGTAAATTTTTAAGAACTCCTTACGTGTTTGCAACCCAAAAATTAATAATAAGTATAAAAAGGTTTTAGGTCGTATATATAAACATATATATGTGCATATATATCCATATATATATAATTTTGTTTTACGGTGAATTTCAAAAGTTTTCTTTAAACAACGCGTAACCAATTGCCTGGTATAAATTCAGCTGTGTTCTTTTCAAACAGGAAACGAACACCTTTCGTTTCAGTTAAGATTTCGTAGTCACCTGATAAGACATAATTTCTTTGCTCTTAAAACGCACGTGATAAGGCGTGAGTTAGTGATATTTAAAAAAATTGACTTGTACTCATGTTGATAACTGAAGCAATTTTTGATATTCAACTGTTGAAAACACTTAATTTTGGAATTCTGATTTTACCACATTTTAATATAAAGACTCAATTGGTTTATGATTCTCATAGCCATAAAAATTATTGGCGTTTATTATTGAGCTGCTCAAGAAAATAGACCAGTTTTTTTCTTCAAAGGCGTTTCCCGTTGATTCCTTTTCAATAAATACTGAAAATACTTTGTGAAAACTAACTTTAATCCACGTAAACGCTGGTTCATTTCTACAATTTTTTTCTGCGTATTGATTTGGTGCTCTTATTCGGCATATGGCAGAACTTGTCCGAATCCCAACACATTTCAAATTTTTTATGCTCTTTAGCTCAATTTTTAGCACGTTAAAATTCTCACGCGCTCTTTTATGTAAATAATTTTTAAATGCAATCAATAAAGAAAAATATAATTAACTGTAAATCTTAGGAAAACAATTATTGTGTTTATACTTATACATATTACAGACAATATTCTAAAGAATACACGCCGCAGTTTTCAAGTGAAAACTGTTGCTTGAATAGTATAACTTATACAAAATTATATTGATCAAAACACATAACATGATAAGTTTTAACAGATTGTTTCAACTTATTCTGCTGGTGCAAAAATTTGTAAATATTAATCAGTTTTTTTTTTTTTCGTAAATAATTATTTCCCAACAGAAACTACACCCACGTCACATTTTTTAAAAATAAACACATACATACACACACAAACACACACAAGATCCATCAATATTACGTGCAGAGACAAGTCTCCTGGATTTTAAGTACAACGGGGTATTATGGGAGGTAAAACATCTCGCCTATTGTGCTTCTTCTAGGCGCTTAGTTCAATCGTAGATTCCAAAGCTAATGGTAGTTTTTCAGTTCGAATCAGTATATAAAATATTAACAAGTTATTTACAAAAAAAACCAAAGAAACATGAGATATCGCCTCTATTTTTCTTGCTGAATGTCGTCCCTCACCAATACGCGCAGGCACAATACGTTATTAATTTTCACCACTGTAAGTGCTGTATACATTAAAAATAATATATCTCCTTCCGTTTACTACAGTTTCGCAAATGACGAGTCAGCGAATTATAAAAACGAAGACTGTTTGCTGACGTGACCGCGCGGGTGCGATGCTATAAATGAAATCGTTTGCAGATTTAGCAAACCAGTAAACTGGTGCAATAATAACAGTATTTATGTTTAAGATTGTCTCACTAATTATGCTAGACTGTATTAAAACTAATAATTTTCTGTTGTAACAGTGATAAGTATTTCTACACCAGTAAACAGAAGTATGGTACATTTTCGAACATCCACGGGTTAAAAACTTTAACATTACCATTACTTATGCTGTTGTCACGCAGCGCCGCCTAGCTTTAAATATTGAGCGAGACGCAAGTTCTCAATCAAAGCTTTTACATTTGTGACATTTTAATCCGTGTACCAGATGCGTGCTTTTCTTGTATTATTTTTAAATGCGAAGTCAAAATAACGAGGGGAAAATACAATTTTATAAGGTTTATTAGTTTTGTGAAAACGTGAAATATAATTATCAGAACACATTTCGGGCGGAAGCAAAGCTCCGTGGGAAATATTTCAAACTTTAATTGCGTTCTGTGTCACCAGCTTCTGCGAGCCATTAATTATATTCAAGAAAACAGCCGCACATTTCTTGTTAAAGCATCTCGCTTCTGCTACAGTCGTAATTTTGAAACTGAAAGAAAGCAACTTTTGGAACGGCCTGAAAGTGGAAATATTTCTCTCTCCGTTTTCGTTTTCTACTTTTTGTCACAAGTTTTCTCTGTTTGTGTATGTTTACGTCAAAGCTTTTGAGTAAATGTTTTCTCTTGAAGGAACAATATTCTAATTTTTTGCTATCGGCCATAGTGTTCACGTGATTTGCAGTATTACTCTTATAATCTTTTGAGTTTTGTGTTTCACTTTTATAATATTTATGCTTCCTGAGGAACACAATAAACTGCTGCAGTTTATTCTCGTAAAACCTGACCATGAAATCTTAGGTTTATATGTTTGTCTTTATTTCTTATTTGTATTTAGAATTTTTATACATTTATTGTATTAAGATCTGTAACGAGTTTACTGGTAAAATATTTTGTTTAAAATCGATGAAGTAAAGATACAAGAAATTGAATGTAAATGATTTAACAGAATGTGTGTTATTTAAGAAATTATTTTAAAAAGCAAACAGAAACAAAAGAGAATAATAGTTAGTATAATATCGATGTATCACAAAATTGTATAAGAAATGCTACTGTTTTCACTGGAGAGTAGGCTAAAAATAATCTTGTGTTATTTACTTTCGTGCAATTCAATTTATGTGTTGGAGAACTGTCTGGTAAACACTGTTCAATTTAAATAATAACACGTCTCCAATATATGAGGCAACCGTATGGATGATATCCTTTATGATTTAATTATTCTCCCCTTTAAGATATTGGCGTCACATTTTCTAGTAATTTATATGGCTAAGGTAGCACAGTGTGTCATATTTATTTCTTATGTAAGTTCACAATCGTGTTTGTTATCTTCGGCACCCAGATTGAGTGTTTCGTATTGGCACTGAAATGATTTGCACTGACTGTTGATTTTCGTTGAAATGATGTATAGAATGTCCACGGTTAATTCAACGCTTTTGAAAGTCCTGTAAAATTAACACTGCTATGCGCCATCCAAATCGTATTCTGAAATTATTATCAGTTTAAATGTGTAACTGATATGCATATTAATACTCTGATATTTTTTTAACAATGAACAATAGCTTCAGTAGCAGTAAATTTAAATTACACACTCCTTTTAAAACATCGAAGCTTGAGAACAATTTTTACCACAGGTTTTTTGCTGTAAATTGAGCATTTTTGAAAGTCCTGTTTATAATCTATTTGTATGGGCAGTGAGTATTCTTCCAGCGTATGTAAAATTAACATTGCCTCGGGCATGAAAACTTTATTGATGCGTCAGTCAATTTAAAATTGTTAGAAAAGTGAATATTTTACAAATTTCATGTTCTTAAAACTTATGTTCACAAAAAAAATAGAAGAAAAAATTATAATTTCAGTATTCCTAAAAGTTTACCAAAGATTTTTAACTCAACGTATAAGACATGATACTACTTTCCATCCATCATTACCAATATTATGGGGTAGTGACATTTTTCAAAGGTTGGTTTCAAAAGTGCTTACATAAACGTGAACAGCCTATAGTTCGTTGCCAACTTAACAAGGAGACTGCGTGTCTGTGGCTACTGTATCACGGATGTAGCTACAGGCAATGATAATTTACAAATGTTTTTTCCAAAATGCTCACTTAAACACGAGCATGGCTGTGTATTAAAGTATTACTTTTTATGTTAAATAAGTTATGTTGATTGCTGAAAACAATGTAACATGTCAGATAAGACATTTTAGTTTGTTGTACCTTGCATGGTTTAAATTGTTCAGGCATTTCATACACTGCATTTACCACTACGTCCGCTCGTAGCTCTAGGGCAGTGCTCTGTCTTTGGCTAAGTAATTGATAAGTTTCGTTCCGAAAAAGGGAATCGGCAGGAGAGTCGCGGAATGAACCGGGTGAAGAATGAGCTCGAAGGGAGTGTTGGTGCACGAGTGTAGTTTGGGCTCATTGCTGAGCGAAAGAGACGTGTTTCACGTGCTGCATAGTTCTGTGGAACAATGGAGCATAATGCGCAATGAGGCTGTATCTACGGTGTTGTTGCACCAGTGTGCTAAGAAGATCTTTCACCAATGCCCCGCCGGAGTTTCTCATCAACAATTCTTCTGTGGCAGCCTGCAGTGGATGATAGACGTTTCCCAATAAGTTAGTCTACACGTATGGGGTTATGACTGCCTGAATATCTGTAAATAGTATAAAACAAAGTCGTTTATCCGCGTCTGTCCGTGTATTCCTTTAGTACTTCTAAACTACTTCATGGATTTTGATGCGGTTTTTAACATCATTTAGAAACTTTCTTGAGAAAGGTTTTAATGTATAAAACATTTATATTTAATTAAAGGATAGTAGAGAAATGTTGAACCATTTGTAGTCAAGTCGTAAAACACCACTTTTATGGCGCTTAGATGGCTTGCGCTGACTAAACCATAAGAGATACATCAAATTAATGTACTACAGAATTGTAGCTCTCAAAACGGTCTACAGTAAAGTCTCTGGTAGCATATGTTTATCTTTTAAGGATGACCCACAGAAACCATTTTTGTCTTTCAAAGTATTGCTGAAAAAACTAAATTGTTACCGGGAGAAGCCGGGCCGGTTCGCTAAGTTATCCATAAGACTGTTCAACTGTAAGTAATGTTCCATGTTGTGCAAACTTTCAGAATATACTGTTCAGCCATTATCAACTTGAAGAAACAAAAATTTATGTCAAAAATGTAACAACACTATACTGACCATAGCGTTTTATACTGTTTTGAAAATATTATTCTTCAATACTATCCTATGCTCACCTATGCTATCATGGGCAGTTGTCTTCAAACATACTGTTACAGTAAGCTTTTGTAATGTCTACAAACATACTGTTACCGGTACATAATACTTTTATACCGTCAAGCGATTTCGTTGTCTGGTTCCAACAGCATCAATATAACTGGTGCTCACTGTATGAGGTGATAATCTTTTTTATGGTGTGTTAGTACCGTTATTATAAAAAACGGGTTTGGTGTATAAGGCAGAATACTTTTAATTTACTTGTATTAAACACGATACCTGGTACTGATGAACGAGTTTTGGTCACCTTCAAACTACATAAAGTGTTAACTGCCTTGCATATTCTTAGCCTAACTTTGAAAAGCTATAGCTTATGAAATCTCTAGTTTTGTACGTCATGAATCAAGATTTGGACAAAATATAATTTCATGAACAGAACGAAATCAGCCCGGAATCTTAATTCAGGTTAAAATTGTTGGTGTGTGACCAGCACTTTTATGTAAACTTGAAATGGCAGTGGCATATTAGCTCTTGAATAAAAAATATGTAGGCCTATATCAAAATATCTTATTTTGGTTCTGTATATTATTATTTTATGAAACTGCTGTGATGAAGCATATCCACCTTTTAACAACGGTTGGAAAATATCCTACCTTTTACATATATTTGCAAAAAAGTTGTTGTTTTTCTGATGTATAGTAGAAATAAAGTTAATTTCCATCAAACTTGTTTGGCATAATTTGCAGTTGAAAAATTAGAGATATTTATCTTTCCATAACTCCTAGTGGAAGAAATTTCCCACTATCATTATAGACCCAAATTTTAAACTTCATTTTTTAGTAACGGTCAATAGATTTTTATTATTATTATGAATGCGAATCGTGCATCATATAAAAAACCTATTGGTTTCTGCAGTGTTTGTTTGAACATCCCTCCCCTCTTATGACGGCTTAAATAAGTATTTTGGTGAAATCCATTTCGCCGTTTAGTTTTCGGGGAAGTAATGGAAATAGTTCTGAGCCTTGATGTTCCATTGCGATTAAATGTTAAAAATTATGGCTACTGAAGAAAGTTTTTCTGGTTTTATACGCTCTACAGTATGAATTTGCATCATAGTAACACATTTACATTTTCTAACAATTGCATATTTTCACATGGATGTCGCATGAATAAAGTCATGAGGCCAGTAGCAATTTTAGATTTACGTATGGTGGAAAGATATCAATTGAGAAGAAAATGAGATCGTAAGCAGGGCTTTCAAAATTGCTCAATTATTCGTGAAAAGCATATAAGAGAGCTGAAGCTGTAGTGCAAAACTGAAACATTCTGACTTTTAGAGGCGGTATGGTATAAAACTGAACCAATGGAACTACTTAAAAAGTATTTGACGTGGTGATATCCATCTTCCTCCCTTAAGAGATCTCGGTCACCCAAATTCAGAAATAAACAGCTAAACATTATATTTCGATATAGTAAAATAGACACAAAATATTTAGCATTAAACAGAGCTAAAGCACATTGCCTAGCACTATAATCCTACAATAGGTATTAACTCATTATCACGATATTATTTTCTTGTAGTTCAGAAGGAACATAATTTTTCTCAATTTACTTCAATATAAACATTTAAATTAGAATAACAAGAAGTACTACTTATGGACAATTAATACATTAAAAAGAAAAGGATAAATAATTATTTTTAGACTCTTAAATAAAGATTTTAAAACGATGATTAAAATTACGTTAGACAGTGTAAGCGCGGAGGATTCTTGCAATTTTAGACTACGGTCACGGCACTGCATTTATACATACAATGCTAGATGTTCATAAAATTACGAAATATTGCTTTGTTAAATGAATTTGAATATTTTTCCCCTTTTAAAGAAAAAAAATAAAATTTATTCCGTGGCATTTAAGAGTATTTTTTATGAAAAAAGAGAAACTTCATAAAAAATTTGTCTCTCAGCCAAATGTCCGCGCATGCTGCAAATAAGGGGAACTAGGCTCCACGTTCTGGAATAGATTCATGCGAAGAAGAGGCAACATTATTCATAGTGTAGATAATTCGCTAAAGACGGAAGATTCTGTACTAACTAGTACCTACTTATGTCTGCCATGGCGCATAGTAGTCCACCTGAGAAGGGTTTTGTGCTAACTCAGTTAATGTGCCGAGATAACCCATATTAGTAGTTATGCTGAGGCATTTAGTTGGCCAAGTAAATCTCTTCACGCTCTCGTTTCAGGCTACGAATAGTTTAAACACAGTCGGAGTGTAATTTATAACATTCTGAAGTATTTTGTGCCTGATACGTATTCTTTATCCTAGGATTTTAGTGTCAATGGAATACCATAACGTTTGTGGCAACATCTCAAGATGTAACTTAAAACTTCCCGCTAAACACGTGAAGAGCAACGAGGTTGAAAAATTAATCGAGGTCGTTCTTAATCTGTCGTTGGGGAGTTCTCAAAGCAGTAAGTTTCAACTCAAAAACTTACGTTCATTCTTTGCATTTTGATAAAAATCCTTAGAATACACAGAAAAATTATAATATTAAAAACAATAATTTCATTCTCACGGTTACTCTTTCACTCGCATTGCATTTATTTAAGAATTGTAAACAACGTGTATATGGTCGTGCATAGGAAAACCACTAGTAGAGATGGTCAAGTTATCGGGTTGTCGAACTGAACCCGTCTACTTCATTACACAAGAGGAGCTTGGGAAACAATTATTAAATCGGTGATATAATCGTGATTGTTATTTTCAGTAACAGTTTTCAATGCAACAATTTCTCTATCTCCAACCAGGCCAAGGCAAGTGCGGTTCGTATAACAGAACCAGAAGTTCGTCGAAAAGAAACATATTTCAAAAACGCCTAAACTATTCGTGGTAGTAATACGTTACGAAGCGAAGAGTTGCAAGCATGAAACCAGTATATAATTTCATAAGCACTGCACGGAAATTTATAGAGTATGGCCTAATTAAATCGGTATTTATTTAATAGTTCTACTCGTTTTGTTGTATTAAAAGTGGTTCTATTCTTGTTTTGAAATTTTTTTTCAAAGTCTTGATGATTTATAGTAACGTAATATTAGTTGGTTATATGAGCTGTAGTTGTACGAAAGGACATTGTTGTAGTTAAAAGTGGTCGGAATTAATTTTTCAAAACCCCGAAATTCGACAGCAGAGACAACGATGACAAAAACACGAGCAATATTCCCGAGAATGCCTGTATAAAGATGAATTTTCCTAGAAACCACGTAGTCCGAGAAAGGTATTGGTGGTGAGGGGGGGGGGTGAGGGAAGACGAAACAACTGATACATTATTCACGCAAGGCTCCTGCCATAATTTCATTTGGAGGCTGACTGCACGACTAGAGGGCGGTGGTGTCGAGAGGGGATAGAATGTTAGGTGTAGGGGGAGGGGGCAGATGAAAGGCACCTTGTAGAAGGCGCGAGGGACTGGACGAGAATAAGCTATTTTGGGTTAAGTTTGAAGGGCGCGCGCGTCGGCAGGGGACATTTTTGTACCCTCTTCCCTCCCCGACAGCTGAGAAGTAAACTTGATTTCCTTATAGACTAAGAGTGGCGGCGTAGATGCAGAAGGAGGTGAGGGGGCGGGGAGTGAAAAATGGGAAATATCGACACGAAGGTTTTCACTGTTCGCTTGACGTCCCGGCACGGTGCTTTACTTACCCCGGGGGGGAGTTTCCTCGCGCTCCGAGTAGGGAATTGGTGAGCCTCCTACTGGATAAGCTGCTGGATATGTGGAAATGCTACGAGCCGTGGACCACAGGAGGAGGAGGAGATGAAAGACCGCCCTACCCATCCATGTTTTGAACGTCACAGACGAGGAAAACCTGGGCGTGATGAAAAAGAGCTTAGGCTCTTGTTTCTTCGCAGTGCAGAGAAAAGAAAAGAAATGGACTTTTAGTTACCACACAGTATTTTGGTAGGTTTAGTTCAATATTCAGGAGCGACTACAACTAACTCATAACATACTTTTTGGTGGAAAAAATAGTATTCTACTAAAAAAAAAAGAATCTTGGAGAAAGTCATACATATTATTATTTTTATTAAAAACTAATAGTTTTTTTTTATAACTTTTAAAGAACAGCTATTTGTTACCACCATATTGTATAATATTGCGAGGTCTAAATTGACAGTAGTTATCAGCGATAGCAGAAGTGTTTCTTCGGAGGTCTAACGCGCTGAAATGTTGCTTCTCTGTCCGCCGAAAGTCGAATATTGATACCAGCAATGTGCTGTCGGCGATGAATGGTGAAGGATTCTCAAAACCGGCGATTCGGAAAAACGTTGATGGTGCCTGGCGACCGGGCCAGTGCATTTAGAGGAAGTACTTGCAGATTTGTTATGTGTTGCTCTTACATATTCTCAAGTCACATGAAATTAAATACAAAAAAAAATGTGAGTCTGGGGAGGACGGTACGACAGACACTTATGTTAGCATGACATTAATAAAATGTTGCAACAGAAAAATCAGTCACTGCGCAGCTGGCATGCACCAATTTGCTCTTCATAAAAAACGAAATACGAAATTATTAACCGCGGAATAAATATAATGTACACTTCTATATAGAATTCCACGAGGAGAAAAAAACATGGCGTAATGTTTTCCACAGTCCGTGCAATTTATGAAAATGAGATATATAATTGTTGATTATTCTCAGTTACGACAATATTTTACCTTTTTCTGCAACCGTATGGGAAGTGTAACTTTTGTTTTACAGTAAGAGACGGGCTTCCTTTGTATTCATACATTTATTGTACAAGTTTTTGTAAAATATGCTGTTTTGAAAGTTACATTTAAGATATTTATTTAGTGAACCTTGGGAAGCAAAAACCACAACGATATCTATCGGGTCAATAAGCTGTTCACGGATTCCTATACAAATTTTTTAACACTTTTCGCCATATTAGGGATGTCAATTAAAAAAATTCTGGCATTCATTATTAGATATCAATGAAACCAACTTTTCAAGTAAACGGTATAGTTTTATGTTATTGAATTAACGAGCTAATGAGGAGTACTCAAAAATAGATTTTACACTTTTTAACCCTCTTGAAGGTTGAATCTCAAAAATCCACAAGTAAATTAATAGTTATTTATGTAGTCAGACTTTGAGGGCAACGAGCATAAATATATTTTTTTCGTATTAATAAATTATTAAGGAGTCTTCGAAGATGAATTTTGCACCTTTTAACCTTTTTAGGTGTTGAATAGGAAAAATCCAAACTAAGTATTTATGTATATCTGTAAGTAGAATTTTAAAGCAAAGCGCTTATCGATGTCTTATCGGATTAATGAACTATTGATGAGTCCTCGAAAAACGTTTTACGCCTTTTCACCCTGTTAGGGGTAGAATTTATAAAAATCCTTTCTTATTAATTCCCTGCATTCTGAGGGTAATCGGTACTAAAATTTCTATGATTTTGCGACCAACGGTTTGGTCCATGCGTTGATGAGTGAGTGAATGGGTCAGCCAGTTAGTCTGGATACCTGATTTTATAACACAGATTTATTTCTGCCGTATCTCTAAATTTTATCATATCGCACATGGAACTTTAAAATTCAGTCAGTAGTTTATCTGGTTTGTTTTGTACCTTTATGCCATAACCTTTTAATTGCCTATTGAATGTAAACGAATAAATTCCCATTTCCGCAGTCAAAAAATTAATAATAAAAAATTGTTGACCTTGTAATGAATAAATAAATTTAAAAGAAAATTCCGGGTAAATATTTTAAGTCACCTGCCTTGTTCAATTTATAAAATACAAGAAAGGGGCATTGTTTACAATAAGAATGCATGTTAGAAAATTTTACATTAATTTATATTTCTACAGCGTTGGCCTAACGCAAAAATATTTACCGATTACCAAAACTATGGTTGCCAAACTGTTACCCACCATTATCCAACCAGTTAAATGTTTCAAAATATTACACTTATGTTATGTTCTGGCGTATTTTTTATTTAGTGGTGTCATTGTCTTACGGGTGCTGTATTAAAAAGCGGAATTTGTATAGGAATAAAATGAGTAATTCCGTCCTGGGCAACTGTAATTTCGTAACATTTCTGTGGTACCTAATTTTTGTTGGCATATAACGTTGGATCAATGACGTATACCTAACATACAAATAACATATCCAACCATATGTCAACCGTTGGACCAACGTGTATTGCTGTTGAGTTGAATTTCGAGTTAAACTGTTGAGAGTCGTGACTCATTCTTTGCAGGAGTATCAACTGGTGACGTAAGTTCGCTCGAGCAATGCAGTATGCAGGCAGGACATGTTTCAGGGAACCCCCNCTGCCATGTCGTGCCCCGTGTACAACATTTCTGAGCCGCGAGACGAGCTTCGTATGGAACCCGTCAACATGTATTCCAGTAAACTGATTTCCTGACAGCCTCCCTCGCTGAGTGATGACTCACCCTCGGGGAGGGTGCGTCACTGGGGTCGCGAGGGCTTTGATAAGGTGGTTATCGTCGATCTCACCCCCGCCGAGCTGGTTGCGCGCCGCCAAAAATTCTTGCTGCGACGCGCGAAAAAAAAAGAGACTTTATTTCTTGTACTCTAAAATATTTTGCAGCAGCCACTTTCTTTTAGTATTCACCTTTCCAATTTTTTTTTGGGGAAACGGGGGAGGGAATACAAAATTATTTCGTGTGTGCACGGAAAGAAGTCTACTGTTGTTGCAACAAAAAAATAAATAATATTGAGGCTTTTTTTTAATTTTAATCTGGTAGCAAAATCGTTCAAATATTGTGACACATTTATTAATGTTAATCATTTACAAAATCTTATATTACTACAATGCAAATATACTGTTAAAACGCTAATGTAAACAAAGCCCGTAAGACGTAAGTAATGTTGCTGCAACCAAATGTTGTATTACGCTAAAAATAACAGGAAGAACAAAATATTTTGTGTTACTGTGACACCAAAGTAATGTCTAGCCAACACAAGTTAACACTGACTTGACGTAAAATGGTGGATACTAGTGAACAGCGATAACCTCGTAAAGTTAAAACACTATATTTAAATTCTAAAGCATAGTATGAGAACTACGAGTGGCTTAGTTCAGCTCTCGAGTCTTGCAAAGCAGTTTACTGGACCCAAATTTCTGGAACACAAGGTATTTCCACATAACGAAAGTGAACTGCAGTTTGTCGTTAAATTATACTTAATAGCCCCCAATATGAAACGCTTTTACGTATTTTTAAATAGAGCAGTTGGTAGGACGTTATGTTTCTTAAGGTTGAGAATTGCAAGCACTCAAGGCACGGGTTCGGTTCTCCTTCAAGTTTTTTTTTTCCATCGTTGGTAATATCTCTTTTTGTAAAAAAATATATGTACAAAATTTATTTTAAATTCAAATATTTCTTTAAGCAAAGAAAATGCTTCAGAGTTTTTAACACATATGCTACCATCATATCAATACAAAATGTTTATGCAGCAACATAAACACCAACTTAATGTTGACAGTGCAGTAAGGAGGTAATGTTACAAAAGTACTTAATGTTACATATACATTAATAACTTAAAGGTATCTTACATCAACAGCGGCATGAGTTACTGACGGCTCACAAATAACAAAAAAAAAATACAGTAGTAGCAACAAAATACCGTTAGTACACAAGTTTAATGTTGCGCCATGTGGTGACTAGTAAACATTTTGGCAGGGTGACTTCCTTAAATAATATTTTCCTCTGTGAAAACAAAGGGCATCTACGAAATAAGAGAAAAGTTACCCGTTCTAAGGCGTTAGCTACTTAGTCAGGCCGAACAATTTGTACAAACTTCAGGAGGTGATTCCTGAAAGGGAAACGAACAAAAACAAAATGCAAATCATATGTCCGGAAAATTACAGAAGCACTGTAAAATTCACAGAAACGCTACTGGACGTGGGATGAAATGTGGAACAAACAAACACACAAGTTGTGTGTGCCGACCTGGTACCCAATCTGCAGACGCTTGAACAACGTGTCAATGAAGTATTAGCCACTCTTCAGGTACAAGCGGGCACGCTTGAATGCGTGTGGCAGCCATGAAGCCATGTGTGCGTGGGTGCATTAAAGTGCATGGTGGCCGCTTTTAATATTTCCTGTGACGTTGACAGAATGACTGTCATACAATTAGCATGCATTTTGATGCCCTGTTGCATTGACATTTGCACTTAGTTCTATACTGTACCACAACTGTAATTACAATGTTGCTGTACATTTTGCCGTGTTTATGTACATTTCCGGACGTTGCACGTTGATATGGAATTTTTGGTTCCTCCTGACGTTTAGCCTAATTGTTCGGCCTCATACTGTATACATGCTAGAGATAGTGTACACTCTACGAGAGCACACAAAAATGCGTTTTCAACAAGTGTGAAATTATTTCAGGACACAATGTGTGTTCGTTTAAATTTGTCTTGAGGAGTAGGGCCAACTATATGTAATCATAGAACAAAACTACGTGAATGTATAAACATACGGACACGTATTTAAGGAGTAGGAATATATAATAATATATCAGAAAATTCTGTCGGTTAGAACTGTTCCTGCGGCTTTCTCAAAAATTAGTCCCCCATTCCCAGAAGATTTCTCCAAATGCCAAACAATTCTGTCTTTCTTTTACCTTTATTACAAAAATCTTACCATGTTTCCAAGTGTTAACTGTCAGTTATGAATGCCTGAATCCTTCATGGACGATATAGAACATACATTTGTGACGTAATTCTCGTTAATTTGTATATTTCCCTTTAAGTTCGCTGGACCGAGAACCATGACATTTTAGAATGCACTGGCAGTGCAACCGTGCTAGGCCGCATACGTTCACATTAATTAGAGGAATAAAATCACTATTATGTTGATTCTCAGCAAGTCACAAATCTAAAACTGGTCTATTGTTAACTAGGAGGTTTTTGAATTAAACTGTGAAAAAATATCGTTCATCTACCTACGTTTTATTTAAACACTGACAGGCTAATGTTGGTAGCTTATCAGTAAATGGAGTTCCAATTTTTTAAATATTATTGGATGTGTAATATTTTAACTAGTGTAACAGAAATTAATTAAATTTTTGTCACTACTAAAAACTGTCACTGTTACGATCTACTTATTGCTACTAATACTCTCATAATTTCACTCGATCAGTTAATGTCAGACATCGTCACAGCATTTCGACGAGAGGCGGCGCACATTGATGGATCTCATGCAGCCGATGGTACTTCCCGTCTGCCTCATCTCTGGCAACGAACCGTGGACAACCTCGGAGACCACTTTGAAGGATGTTAAACAGCTCGTACACGTTCGATACGTATTCGTTCACATGAGGAGTGTATACAGTTTGTATGATAATATATCAATTAAAAGGTGATTTCAAGCAACCATGTTTGTCTTTGTTCCATGCCGGACATTCCTGCATCCATACCCCACGTGGTACCACCTTTAAAACGTACATTTCAACTGTACATACTAAATTTCCTGTGTTTGGTCATTTTCGGGAGATAAACAACTTCTGAATCAGTCCTCGTAGTTGAGTGTAATATAAGTATATTTTTTTACTGTTAATTTAAAATGAAAAATCACGGTTAATATAACTGTCTAGCACATTCTTTTTAATATGCGTTAGATATTTATAGCGATTTTAACGTATAATATTTGGTTGGCTTTTTAAAGTAAATCTTGAAATATTTTTATAGGCATTCACGGGTAACATGTGTGATGTGTAGTGTTTACTAATTTATATTAGCGATCGTATAAATTGGGTAGTTTGTTGAGCGCCGTGAGAAATTTATTCGAAAAAGAGTGTACAATTACGGGTGTAGTGGCAGATAAAGCAAGACGTAACCCCCCTCCCCCCCCTGAAATCAGCATACATAATGGAATCAGAAGTAACAAAGAACAAACTACAAAACATAATCAATAAACGAAATACGGCTCACATTATTTATTGAAAATTCAATGTACGGTAAAACGGGCTGAAAGGGTTAATAAAAATGATAAAATATTATATTTGAGGTTTTGACTTTGAAATATCACCCTCCGTACAACATTATTTAATTGGGACGAAAAAAAATATATTTCTCAGACGGTAAAACAAAAATGAATTTTACGTAAGTGAAGTTCAGGGTCTTCTCACTTAAAACACAAGTTAAATGACATTCCGAAAATTTACTGTTCTTTAAAATAATTCTCAAAATAAATGTTTAAATAAAATAAATTAAGGAATTTTTGTTACAGAATAAAGTCATTATAAATGTATGTACTGAAAAGGTCTCAAATTTATATGTAAAGTTGATACTTACTGCCAGCGAACTGGTATCAGTAGAGAAGATACCAGTTCCACTGGGTTATGGTGAAAAAAAAGTGCAAAATAACTGTATACGAAAGTTACTTCGGCCAATAGAAAAGTTAACTTCAAAATGGATGCGCACCAAATCTGGCGCCTAGCGGTTCCTCCGGCCGAGCACAAAGGGTAGCGTCTGTGGCATATACGGCATCACGCCGCACCATGACTGTTTTTATATTTTTTAAAGTTTTCTCGTAATTTGTTTATCCTCTGCACTGCTAATACAATTTTTGTTGATGTTTGATGCTTTTATGAACCTCTTAATACGTCTGGTCGTTTGCTTCATAAAGAGTACGTATTGCCTTGAAAAAAAAACACTTCTGTTTAATTAATACGGTGTGCCTATAAGGTTCGACTTCGGTGGCATCCGGCAATTAGTATTTCCATATGCGAATTTACTTGAATTCTGACATGCCAAGAAAGCTGGTCATCGCTACCTTTGTTTGTAATTAGTCCTATAAGTTCAGTCGTATTTGACCACAATATAACGCGTTATTCCAAATTGTAATTTGGCTTACGAGGACCTCAGATAAAGTAACCAAGACGTTGAACATAAATAGACGCAAAAAAGCCAACAACATACTTTTTATCTTCTTTTTTTTTTGGTGTTGATGCATTTTCTGGTTTTTTTTCCAGAAATATGCGACTTTTAAATGTAAAGCATAATAAGACATTTTTTCTACCATATGAAAGTATTAGAAATTATTTAAAATTTGTAATTATTATATAGCATCATTAAGAAGAAGACACGACAATAAGTTTAGCATAAACAGAGATTTTAAAAAACTTAAAATATACTTATCTAACGTGTAGCAGTTCACATTTTTGTGCAACAGTATGTTTGCATTTATTAAATTTTATGAGCAAGTACACTGAAGAGACAAAAAACTGGTATAGGCGTGAGTATGCAGATAACAGAGGTATGGAACCAATCAGAGTAACGCGAAGCGGTCGGGCGCCTATATAAGACAACAAGCGTCTGGAAAAGTTGCTAGATCGGTTACTGCTGCTACATTGGCAGGTTATCAAGATTTAAGTGAGTTTGAACGTGGTGTTATAGTCGGCGCACGAGAGATGGGACATAGCATCTCCGAGGTAGCGATAACATTTGGATGTTCGCGTACGACCATTTCACGAGTGTACCGTGAATATCGGGAATC
>NQII01001355.1:493067-515403 GCA_002778355.1 Clitarchus hookeri
CTTGCGGCACTTCTGCGTGCTCGGGGGGGGGGGGGGGGGCTACACGATATTAGGCAGGTGTACCAGTTTGTATGGCTCTTCAGTGTATAAAGTACATCTAAACATCTTCTATACGTTCAAAAATTAATTGTAAAATGCATTTTATTTCCACGTTAATAATTTGTTATAAATATTAAGAATTTTCCTCTTTCTCGCTCTCTTTTTTACTCTCTTGGGAACCATGGACAAATCTGAAACAAAAAGAAGACTTAGTTAATTTTTAGTGATATTAAATTATATTGAGTTGCATGGTTTCAATATAATAGCCCTATTCACAACAGTAAAAGTGGCAAATAGTTTTACCTACATGCTGAGTGTTAATAAGTAATTTGATAATAATTAAGATTTAAAACAGTTATCCAGTAAATCTTGGACGAAAGGTAATTTTGTTGCATAAGAAAGCCATTTGCAGAAGTCAAATTTTTCCAACTCTCGCATTAGTCTCTGGAATGTCTAAACATCTTCGGTAGCATGCTGTTGTCAATCATCAATATGGCAATTTAACATTAGCTAATTCACTAACTAATACTTTACACTAGTTATACTAATTTCACTTGCAAACTGGCATTAATAAGGTAAGTATTTAAATCTGATACAAAAATGAAGAATTATTTTTTATATGAAACACACCCATGTAATATATTTCATAATACGGTGTTTTATTAAAATACATGTAACAATCACCAAAAAAAAATCTGGAAAAATGTGTATTTATTTTACCGAAGTACATTTTCTGCTCCAATAGTTGTTGGAGAATAAAGGAAATGTTGTTGAAATAATGTGGAGAAGCATTGGAATTTCAAGATGTAAATTATGGTGACACAATTACGTAAATCTGTTTTCGGAACGAAATTATAATATATAAGACAAAAAAAATTTCAAACATTTTTGCTTCAAATTCTCACGGAAAATTAGTGGCTGACAAACGCGGAAAGGAGTATAATATAATACTCTTTATAAGGAGTATATGATGTGCAATTATGCAACATACGTAAATATTTTCAATGAGTGAAATACATTTTCACATCCGTAATATATTTTTACATCCGTTTAAATAAAGTTGACCATTATGTGGATTGTTTATAAAAGAGCCTGTAACAACGGAAGTAGTTTATTTGTCCGAGCAGAGTTGCGTGTATACCCGTTTGGTTTCATTTCCATCATTTTATTTGATAAAATTATGTTGTCCATTGCGGCTCGCAATCAAGACGTGGCAGGAAAACAGTATGTTAATTTTGCACGGGGTAAATTATCTTGTAAAAAAAAATGTGTTTTGACATTTGGAGTTTTGTCACTTCTAGAACAAGTACATGTATGTATGAGTATTCGTGTGTGTGTGTTTATGTATGTTACACGTCTCTTTAAAATATTGCGAACATTTAAGGAAATCATAATATTCTCAAAAATTTACAAGAAAGTGGTCTTTAAAAAACAGAAGAAAAAATTTTATTTCAGAGCTGCGTGTGTAAAAAAAAATTAATTACAACAATTTGTATTATATTTATTAATTATTTGACAACACGCATGAATAAACCCATTGACCCTTACCAATTATGTTTCACGAACATTTTCTGACAAATTTCTACTTGAAAAGTTCAATGTTCATTTAACTTTAAATTATATTTAGACTTAATTATACAGAAATTGTGTTATTTTCTGCACCTTGTTAAATGCAAGTCAGGTCTGTACTATATGTGTAATTGTGTTATCACTATTTAGAGTTTCTGTGCCATCCGCTGAAAAAAGTCGTATTTCATATTCATCCTTATTTCGTTTCCATGCAAGTAAAAAGGTTTTCTTTAATCTTTTCATAAAAAAACTACACATTAATAAAAAAAATATTTGATTAAAAAATAGAATATTCCCGTTTTCTTCAAAAGTATGCAAATAATAATTTTTTTTGCGATAACTTGCAAAACATGCATTCTATGGAAATATGTTGTTTCAAATAAAATATTATAGCATGATAGTATACCGAAAATTTAATGACGAAATTTTGTTTCGTCCGAAAGACGAAATATTATCGCACAAAAAATAATAATGGAATGCTTGAATTTCAAACGGTTTGTAATAAAGTGTTGCTTATGAAAATAAATTTATTGGATGTGTACGAAGAAAAGGCATTGGATTAACACATTTAACTGCCCAACAATACAAATCTGCATAATATGTATTTTACAATTTCTTCATAAATTGCTAACAAATGCCTGCATTAATTTCTTTGAGAATTCCCAAATATATTTTTTTCTTTATAGGGATAAATTATCACATTTTAGTAAATTCAGTACAAATATCAACCGACATTAATAAAAGATTAGACCTAGAACTGCGATGTTTCTTAGAGTGATTTAGGTTGAAGGCAAAAATAGTATCGATTCATAACATTCTGTTTTTTCCCCCAAATCGCACAGTGCTCTATAGCTCATTTAAAAGCACCTTTAAACTATATTTAATGGAGCTGGACTAATGAAAAGACGTTTAAGCTTATGCAAATATTTTTAAGAGAAAACTATTTCTGCAAAGAAAGCAAAGATTTTTTTGTAGTCAAAAAAATAAAGAAAAAAAATTCATTCTTATCATAGTTCGCCGGGAAAAAAATCGTATTGAAAGAATGGTAGCTAATAATTTCAAAAACGTAGATTTAGAGGTTACTGGATGTGCTTATATAATAACTTAGGTGGAATGATTAAGTATTCATCTGTTTATTTATAAAGCAATGTTGTTAACTTCAGTGTAGCCTAAATGTAGTATGTGATATGTGGTATGTGATACCATAAGAAAAAACAGGACGATATAGATTTATGATGAATGCCTGTTTTTCGTGTGCCATGTGTACATTATTCCTTCTCGGAATTATTTATACAAATATGTAAATTATTGAGAAATATGCTTCTAAAATAATTCTTAAAAAAATGTTATATATATTTCCAAGTAAAATCATAGGTTTCAGAAATACAACAAAATTATTGGCTGTTCATCTGTCTTTAGAGCATAAATACATATTTACACCAACATTGGAAAAAAAAATGTCAACGTTTTACATTGGCCATTGATTCATTCTGCCACATTTCCGTCGCTCTACACAAAGCTAAACCTTAAAAAAAGAATACATCGTTTTTTTTTTCAAACACCCTTTTAACTCTAAATTTTCTTACACTTATGCAGAAAAATGACAGCCATTGAAAATAGAAAGCTTAATAAAGAGATTGTCACTTCTGCGTGAATGAAAAATTTGTTTTAGTCTTCTACTGTCAAAATCGTAAATATTGAATCTTAACAGTGGTTTTGATGGACTTGTAGATTAAAAATGTGGACCTTTTCTGTGAAACTGATAACGTGTAATTTAAAGCATAACGTTCGCCACGGTATCACATAGTTAAATATTGTTTCATTTGGCCTTCTATAAAATCTACACTCTAAAAACCGAAACAGTTAGAACTGCTCAGTATAATGGAATTAGACTGCAGATCTACTGAAATTGCCCAACTAAAATCTGTAAGATTCTACTGATGATTTCAGTTACTGGTGTTCTTGGGCTAACAGTGATTTCTACTGGATCTAAGTGAATTTCACTGTCCTGGAAGTGATTCAGAATTAGAAAGTATACTCGCGAGATTGATTGGTATTAAATTTAGCTCATATCTTTCCATCTTTAAGTGCTTTACTCTGGATTCAAAACTAGCTCTTCTTTATTTATACACTCTCGCATGTATTCATGTTTATTGTACGGCGTATTGTACAAGTACACATACACACAGGTATATGTATTTATATGTAACATATATTATAAGTATTAAGTACATATATTATACACGTTTTATTTATAACACCCACAATAAATAAATACAACTTTTGCGATGGCCTAAGTGCTATCTCCACTAAACTGGGCCGTTGAAAACGTACACGGGAAGCCATGTTTACACGCATACACGCATTTTGCACGCTCGGCTAGTGCATGTGCAAAAAAACTTTATGTCCCACACCCACATATGTATTTTCCTAGTATTCACAACGCCGATATTTTGTAGTCGATTACAAAACCTAAATGAAAAAAGGTAAACCATACAATCATATCACTATAGCAATGTTCAATAACGAGAAAGTATTTGCAGTAGAAATGTTATGAGCTTGCTGAGTTTGGCAAACAAATGTGACTACGGGAGCTCGGCATTTTATATATGGTTTACAGAACTTCAAAGGGTTTGCGTTCGTTGTTTGACTTTCACCATCAGACCGTGTTCGTCAGGCCAACTTGTCATTTTGGAATTTACGCTTTGGCATGTTGCAGTTCTGTCATTTATTTCACACTTGTAATAACACAGCGATATCGTCATACTTAAATATTGATTTTATGGAACGGTAATCTTAAATTCAGATGCAACATTACCCATTATCACTTTTAAAATGTCCCCGGGCTGTATGCCGTTAAAAGGTTCGATTTTTCTGTCATAATTGTTTTCTCAAATTAATTAATTATTTACATTGCTAGTTAATGCATAAATCAATTACTATACAAAATAACTTTAAATTAACAATTTCAGGTGAAAATAATGATGACAGTGGCTTGCTTTTTTGGTGTAAGTAAGAAGTAATATACATACATTTTCCGAAACATATTATATTTGCACACAAATTAAGCCACATGAGCGCTGTCAACAATATCTGCAAACCAAACTAAACAAAGTAAATTTCGTACAAGTTGCGCTGATAACATGCTCGTAATTGCTAAACTGTAACGCAAATGTAGCAAGGAGACTGAATCAGTAATAACATTCATTTATGTAAAAAAAAAAAACAGCCGCAGGAACTGACGAAATGTAATGAAACATGCCACAAGCAATCGGACCGATCAAACAAACAAATGATCACAACACCAAGATAAACAATCCGTTTGTTTAGGAAAACTGCACACTTGAAATGTATATCTAATATTGTACTGCAAACCCGGCAAAGTGGATACATGCGTACACTCTGTGTTGGAGTCATAGAAGATCGTCCCGTAACTGTCGAAACGCCTCTTCAAATGCTGTAAACTCAAGATAGCTGAAGCTACAGTCCAAGGCGGAGCTCTACGTGTATGTACGCAACACGCACGGGCAGAGGGCTGGCCAAGAAAGTGTATCGAGATTTCGAAGGCAGTCCTCACTCTAAGAAGTCATTCGAAAATTTACCATATCGGTAGAAACGTATAGTAAGAAATTGCAAGTGGTATGAGATTTTCCCCATACATCATACATTTTCTCAGGAAACAGTCGAATGTGTAGTAAAATTTAGAACTTTGCATAACAGCGAAACTAAAAGTTCATATATTAGCAGCTTGATATGTGGTACTATTTTTATACTCTACGTTGGTTAAAAACATACATTACAGTTTAGGAAGTTTACTAGATTTTTTTACCGCGTGGGAAACCCGTACCGTGAGTGGGAAAATTCTGCTGGAAAATTTCTTGGTAAAGCCGCTCTATAAATGAAAGAACATGATACTGCAGGATGTGCTGAAAATACCGATATGCCATCAGTATTCCCCTCATCACCTTAATGAGAGTCTAATAATCATTGAAGAATGCTTCGTACACCATGACGCCCAGAATTCTGGCGGTACATCACTCAGCAATCAAGTCCAGATCCGTGCGCTCTCCAGAGATCCCACTCTCCCTTGTGCACGAATATGGTTGTCATTCGCGTCCTGACAAGCCCTGGATTTGTCACTAAAGAAGATGCATCGCCATTCCTCAGTCCTCCACGCTAATGAAGTAGCCACTGTCGTGATTTCTAATGACAGACAGTGAAAGCGACGTCGAGACAGCAAGTCTTCTTCAGCAAGTCGCGTCGCAATAGTGTGGTTTGAAACAAGGTTCCCGAGTAAAGTTGCTGCATTTCTGCGACTGGTGAAAGGAGATACTGACGACTGAGTGTGCACCTGACGGATGAAGAAATATTTCTCTGTTCTGTTTGTCAATCTGAGTCGTCTAGAGCTTTCATAGCAAGTGTGTTCTTTCGTGTACCCACTGCTCCCCTCCCCATCTATCAGTTCGGTCGAAGATGACGGGTAATTCGACGAGACGACTATCCTGCTTCCTTTTGTCCATCGATTATTCCGCTCTCAAACTCTATACCTTAGTCAATCGCATGCCCAATGCATCTTAGATGTTTACTGAACTTAAATCCACACGCGCCCTCATTATACAGCATACAGCTCAATTTTACAACAGTTCATGTTACCAAGGTTTTAACAATTTTAATTCCTCCTAGCTGTAGTATCACGTGAAATATCAAAGCCAAATTAAAAAAATTTGCAATATTCGACTTAAGCTTTTCGTAGATAATTATTTCTGGGTGCGGCTATTTTTATGGAAATGGGTGTATCCGACCTCAACAAAAAAATAGTTCGAAGAATCGGAGCACTATACTGGTAAAAAAGTGATAGGGGATTCACCATGATCTGAGGGTTCCAATGATTTTAGTCCCCGTAACATTGCAACACGAAACAAGGTGCTTTAAAATGAAATTATTTTAGAACTTTTCCTGCCACTGGTTCAATGATCTGACGAGCGTGTCGGGACTTTGTAAAGAGGCCCTTCTATAGAATAATTCCAACTCGAAGTGAACTCGTAACAGATTCAAAGGATCACGCCAGAAAATTGAATCGGACTAAAGCAGGAATGGGGTTAAACATTCGATAGCAGCCTTTTGGGTGGAATGGAGTACATAACCAAGAAGTACAGTTAACTTTAACAACGACTAAGCAGAATTCAGAACAGATAGTACTAAGGGGGTTGCCGTACTGCACGGTTATTTATAACAACATGTAGACTTTTCGAAATGTTGAAAACAGGCTAGTAATTCGATCTTCATCGTGGAAGAGAAGTAGTCTGCATAAAAAATAATAAAATGTAAAATTTAGCGAAACTGTAATGTTTCATGTGTCATTTGGTGATGTGGTTCTGTCACCAAGACATAGCTTTCAGCTTTTTACTCAGAATTTCGTCTTCTAGGCCCAAGTTAATATTACTGCACACGTTTTAACATAATTGTAACCAGATCGGGTAATTTAATGTTCATTCCAAATAAGGATTTGGCAAACAAAAGTCTCTGGAACGTGTAAGGGACAATCCCCGCTCAATGTTTCAGGCACCAAGCATTTTGGGGAGGATTAAGCGACGGTGCCGAGATCGGATTTTCCGTATGGTTTGCAACTGGACTTGTTTATAACTTATTACAAGAGGCTTCATTCTACTGTGTACTTGGGAACAAAGATACTATAGTTGGCCTTGAGACCGAAGTTAGTAGAGATGTGTTGAAAGCGACAGTTTATTTCACAGAGCAAGCGTAAGCAATGGGAGCCAAGATCCTTATTGAAATTGAGCGTAAACAACGTAATAACACATACTATACCCCCTTCACTGCGAACAACAGGTTAATCATAAATGTCCAGTTCACAAGTGCGCTACAGTTTGAAATATTGGCATACACAACTGCCAAAAGAAGCATTGATAATAAAAAAAATACCGCCAGTCAATTTACTTACTTTGTAGTCTACAGTGTCGTCGGACAAGTACGGCTGCACGTGAGGGGGGAGACAAACAATTAACCGGTCCGTCCGGTGAAGACTCTGATTCAGGGACGGAAACGAACTATCTCCGCTGAGTCCTGGGCTCTGAAACCAAGAAAGATTGGTCACATTTATTGGACAAACACTAGTAGTAAACAATTCAACGTGATATTTCCCTACAGAGGAACACTTTTCAAGTTTAATATCTCGAGGTATTTAGTGTAGCCTGTGTGGCTTGTTAAAAAATATTATTACAGAAATATTTTGCATCATTTGCCACACGCGAAATTGCAGTAGGCACATTTTAAATGTATGTTTATTAACAAAACCCTGATGATTTGTTATGTAAGGTACAGAAATACGTCGGTATGCAATCACAGCAACGTTGTTATAATTTTAAAAACCTTTGTATAAAAATTTAATAAGATATATTGTATTCTTTTCACGGTTACTTCCAATTTTCCTGAAGCCCTGCTAAAGTTACACTTTCATGATATTCGTCCGCCTCATGCAAACAAAGCTTAACCGAGTCTAGAACATTACTTCAAAGGACAACGGACATGAGTCGTGCGTACCTAGTTGCACAAGAACCATTTATTACTAGCTATTACCAACACAGCTATATTCTCCCTGTTTTTAATCATATTAATTATAAATGAAATTCTATAGTTAACGTATGTAATGTAAGTAAAGGTTAAATATATCCAAAAATAAGGCACCTTTATGTAAAAACTAGTATAAAACGCTTGTGTTGTGACAGATGACATATTTAGATAACAATCAAGTATGCCATGAAAGGGGTGGGGTGCTTTCCAAGGTTTGAATCAAAAAGTGTGAAGAGATCACGAATAGGTTATCAAGTGCAAAGGAGTAAAATATTGTTTATTTAAGAATCCTACATTATAAACGATTTATATTTGCAACAAAAATAGTCATAACCTGTCAAGTTATAGATTATTTGTTTTTTTTTGTCTCAATAAATTGATATGGTAGATGAACCAGTGCGTATATTACAAGCTATTATCCTGGACGTTTAATATATATATTTTTAATGAAATGTACTCTTCTCATGTAAAATGGATTTCACACATTTCTTGCACTTTGTTTTTCGTTCTATTCATACGTTTTATTAATATGATGGATGCTTTATTGTAAGGCTTCTGTTAACCTGTTACACGATAGTTTCCTCGGTTTTTACGCAACGTTTTTGGATGAAAGATGGGCCGACATCATTTATCAAACACTATGCCATCAATCGAAATAACTGTGCATATGATGGAATAAAATAATATTGTATTATGTTTTCTTAAAAGCTGTTTTTTACACACACCATGGATGGAATATTTATAATTTACTTGGTTGGCCGTGTGTTGGTTGCTTGTTTGAAAACACGCTGTCGATAATTGGTGTGTATACTTTCATTTGGCTAACATTGTACAGACATTATAATGTCACTGAAAGAAAATTGCTGTAGATATATAAATTTTAGCAGAATATCAATTCTTTCCAGATGTAATTTTTATTTCAAATCTGGTTTTTTCCTTCTGTGTTGAGACAACTCTAAAAGCATAACACATTGTGATGGGTACTTTTTTATGTTAGACCAACGTTATACTACAAAAATAGGGTATTATTAAAATGTTCTAAATAAAAATGTGGTTAAGTAGCATTCCTTTTATTTGGATGATTGTTAATAAGTTCTTTAAAAGAGCAATCCTTTAAATATTAACGATTTTTATTTGGTAGCATATAAGCTATTAGATGGAAAATATACTGTTGTTATTTTAGGTATAACAATATTTGGCCAACGCCTCCAATGTTGAAACTTTAGGTAAGTTGTAAATACATTGTGTTGGTAGTAGATCGGTTTGGGCGATTCGGGCACAAGGGAACAGAGAAGTAGGCGCCTGGCGCCAGTCAGCTGACATCATGTTTGTCATTCCGGTAGGTCGGTGGCCATAATGTATCTGCGTGACCCCAATATTGACCCTTGACTTTAACCCTGTGCCCCTGACGACGACTGGGATGTAAACGATGCTTTGCGATGCTACGCCCAGTTTAAAACCTGGGGTAACCTTCGGCGAAAACTGTGGAACATATTGCTCGACTTTACCACTCACTAAATTGCAGTTCATTCATATCACATTAATTGGAAAAATGTTTATGGGCCACGACGACTTGTGTGTTTAAGGCTTGAACTCCAGCTTTGGACCGATAGTATCCAGTTTCGTAAAGTCGATATCTTCGCTACATCTGATAATACTCTCCAGAGTATTGGGATTCCCATGTATTTCAAAATCCATGTCGGGAGAAAGTTAATATTTATTGTACCTTGCAATGCCATCTATTTCATAGGAGCCTACGGGCATTCTAACTTCGTTGGAGACATTACCACTTTTTACAAGGTATATCTTACCGATGTTCGGTATTGCATTGTAGGTTTGAAAATCGACAAGTCTTACGCACCATTCTCCCTCTAGGTCGAGTGGCTGAAAGTGTACAGCACGCAGCTACACCCATCAAGTTAAGTGCTATCGACATGACTGTTGGTTTCCCTTCAATGTACAGCCATTATATACAGTTACTTGTACGAACGAACCAGGAAACGAAGACACAAATGTCCACAGTACCACGTGTTAGGCATCTGCTCCATCTAGTAGTTGTAAGTTAGCTTCGATCCTTTAAGGTACCATTGCAGTTAGAGTGGAGGACGCAAATTTCCAAAACCATCATAATAGTCTGTAAGTTTGGCTTGTTTAATGTAAGCCACCCAGTGGATACCGGGTTCGGCTGTCGTGTCCAGTTTAATTATGATGCACTCATTCTATTTTGGTTTCCGTGGCAATTCGTCTCTCATAAACACTCTAAATCCATGTAAGCAAGCGGTCGTTTTGGGTGAGGTTTCATTAATGACNCTTTCCTCGAGGCTAAACGTGCTTGCTCAAGATGATTCATCCACACGCTGAAGATTCCTACCTGGGCTGGCCAGTCCACCAAAAACTGTTGGCGGATCTGCGGATCTCGTGTCCGAGGTTACCAGTACTATTCAAAACTGTCGCCTAGGGTAGGACTATTCAATTAGTTTTCCCGTCAGACCGCTTGCATTTAATTACAATGCTTGACAGGCAACGTTCCCTTATCACAAAGTCGTTGCTCACTTACATATAATCTGTTTATTGACGTGAAGCTGTAGTAAATTAAACAAGACGTAATTTTTGTTACAAATTTTACGTAAGTGATAGTTAGAGTTGACTGAAAATTAGATAACTATATGTAAAAAGTATACATTAAAAAATGAGTTTCTGATAAAATAGTTTGTCCGCGGGCCAGTTTGACGAGTGTGGCCGCTGGCCGCTAAGTGAAGAGCTCTGTGCTAGGGCATACGAGGNAGTTTGTCCGCGGGCCAGTTTGACGAGTGTGGCCGCTGGCCGCTAAGTGAAGAGCTCTGTGCTAGGGCATACGAGTTATATAACACAATATATGTTGATCGCATTTTCCTGTTTTATTTAACTCAATGAAGAAAAACAAATAAAGAGTAATTAATACTACAGAATTCTTTTTACTATGAGAGTGCATATTTTACCAGACTGATGTATTTCTGCCGATATATTTTCTCACGCCGTAAAATTTTATATTATCGCGCAGCAAGTTATTATGCAAAATAACTGTACCAATATTGCAAAAATAAAAAAAATTGCTCACAACTTCAATTAATTTAATAGAGTAATTTATGTCCCAAGAAACATTTAATAAAGTACGGTATTTTTTTGCAAAGTGACAATAGAAGTATTAGATATGCCGTTAAGTAGCTAACTTAGATTGTATTAAGCATTTTAGAAATATAAAGAATTAAAACTTATTTGTTTTTTTTTTTTGGCAGACGCAATGTAGCTCGTTAATTATACAGAATTGCGTATTTTTCAGAAAGCATTACAATTTTTAGAATATTATTCGGGTTAACAGGTGACGCTAAATCATTATACTATATTCGCCCCCCCCCGGAAATTAACATTCTAAATAATGTGAATGTGGAAAGTAATATGAAGATTACAANTTTTTTTTTTTTGGCAGACGCAATGTAGCTCGTTAATTATACAGAATTGCGTATTTTTCAGAAAGCATTACAATTTATAGAATATTATTCGGGTTAACAGGTGACGCTAAATCATTATACTATATCCCCCCCCTCCCCGGAAATTAACATTCTAATTAATGTGAATGTGGAAAGTAATATGAAGATTACGAAGTTAGTAACACTATGTACAGACTCAAGGGATAACCTGGGTAATTTTAAAAGGGAAAACTGTGATTAACACACTATCCTGGGTTAGTTTCACACCTACGCTCGAGGTGAGATTTAGCTGGGTATGTTACCACGAGAGCAGGCACTTTTTCACTTACATTAATGTAGGGTCGCTGATGAGTCACTGTTTTTATTCTGCTAGGATAGTAAGTCAACCAATACATTTGCTCACTTCTGGTACGCGTTTATAATCAGGATTTTTTTAACAGCCTGGCAGTTACATAATTTTTTATATTTTTGTTACATTTCGTTTTTCGAAAATTTAAGAAATTTCAATAAACATTACATTTCATTCACTGTATCATATCAGAAATGACAGTTTATCACCGATAAAATAGTACATATTTCCACTACCGCAGATGTCAGCCAGTTTGCTCGAAAACGCGATTACCATTCTTCTATACTGACGTCATGTTCCATCCACACCCGAAATACACTTCTTATTCGACCGCTTCCCAACGCCGTGTTTATGTACATTTCCGGACGTTGCACGTTGATATGGAATTTTTGGTTCCTCCTGACGTTTAGCCCAATTGTTCGGCCTCATACTGTATACATGCTAGAGATAGTGTACACTCTACGAGAGCACACAAAAATGCGTTTTCAACAAGTGTGAAATTATTTCAGGACACAATGTGTGTTCGTTTAAATTAAGTGTTATCGACATGACTGTTGGTTTCCCTTCAATGTACAGCCATTATATACAGTTACTTGTACGAACGAACCAGGAAACGAAGACACAAATGTCCACAGTACCACGTGTTAGGCATCTGCTCCATCTAGTAGTTGTAAGTCAGCTTCGATCCTTTAAGGTACCATTGCAGTTAGGGTGGACGACGCAAATTTCCAAAACCATCATAATAGTCTGTAAGTTTGGCTTGTTTAATGTAAGCCACCCAGTGCATACCGGGTTCGTCTGTCGTGTCCAGTTTAATTATGATGCACTCATTCTATTTTGGTTTCTGTGGCAATTCGTCTCTCATAAACACTCTAAATCCATGTAAGCAAGCGGTCGTTTTGGGTGAGGTTTCATTAATGACNGTGGCAATTCGTCTCTCATAAACACTCTAAATCCATGTAAGCAAGCGGTCGTTTTGGGTGAGGTTTCATTAATGACTCTTCCTGCTGCGTCGGTTTTGCACATTTCCACCTCCTACTGGATATGGTTTTAGATAGAGTACTTGGTAATTTTTTTACCCATAGCGATAGCTTCCATAAATGCGGTGAGACGTTGTGCCTCAGACAACTGATTTCATTCGTTCGATTCTGTGTTGATGGCTCAGACGATAAAACTCGTGGCTCTGATTAGGCTCTTAAAGGCCCCGATTGCAGGCAAAATCAATGGAAAAAATCAGCCGGTAGATGTTTTCTTGGCCTTGCGTTCTTTTTTTTCCTTTTGTCGCTGCTTTTCGTTTCACGTATCCCTTTCTCTTTAGTCTGTACCTGCTCCCCTTTTAACCAGTGCCTTTCTCTTGCTCTTATCACCCATTCCCTTCTTCACCTTGGCCTTCATAATATTGGATATGTCCCAGGTGTCTTTTTTCTCACCAAGGCCACTGTCTGATGATTTTCTTATCTCGTTGGTCTTCTTTGCAAGTGTCTTGTTTTCCTAGTGACGGTTTTCAAAATCCTTGTGCTGGGAATAGGCTATGTCGTGCTGCTTGCATGCTTCATATAGGCCGTTTATGCCAGTCTCGTTGCATGACATCCTTTCAGCTAGTCTGGATCCCGACCCACAGAACTTTTTTCCGGGAATGTGCAACTAGAATGGAAGATTGTTGATCAGTGTATCAACAATCATGCTCCCAGCCNACAGAACTTTTTTCCGGGAATGTGCAACTAGAATGGAAGATTGTTGATCAGTGTATCAACAATCATGCTCCCAGCCAAAGTCTAACCTCTTCGAGAGCTCACTGTGAACTGAATAAGAAAAGTATAAATACATTAATTATATACTTTTTATGTTTCAGTTACATTCTAGATTTGGAACAGTATTGACGAANAAGAAAAGTATAAATACATTAATTATATACTTTTTATGTTTCAGTTACATTCTAGATTTGGAACAGTATTGACGAAAAGTGCTAATGATGCATCTGCTTTGTCGATTCTGCGGTAAAGCATTTACAGCTTTGGGTAGCGTGCATTGACACGAAATAACGACCTGCTGAATGAAAAGTCCAAGTATGGCATTTCAGTGCAAACTCTGCCAAAGGCAGTTTACACTGAGTGATATTTTGAATAGACATTGTAAAAATTGTAGCTACTACAATCAGCTCCGCACTTATCACAACACACACCACAAGATAGTAGTGCTAACATATGTATTATCAAGCAAGATGTTACTGTACCCATATGCATTTATGCTGAAGATGAGGATATCTCCCACGAATCAAGACATGGAAGCCTATTTCTGAATACAGTGATGTGTATCATCGCTGGACCATAAAATTGTGGCAAGATGTGCATAATTCTGAGCCTGCTGGATGAAGAGAATGGTCTTCGGTTCGAAAATGCGTATCTATATTCAATATCACTCCAGTAACCTAATTAGCAGCGACTTGCATGAGTACTGCATGCTGTGTGTGGATGGTGCAGGTTATTTCCCTTTCAACGATAATGATGCAGCTGTGACACCGAGTGAAGCGTGCCAAACTCTATATTTGCCAAATGATGACATTGGAGCAAGATGCAAAAGTGCATCCAGGAGTACTTGAGCATGGGGTAGCATGCAAAGGTGGACTGAGTGTACCTCTGCCAGACTTATCTGTATATATTCAAACAGTTGCTCAAAGACAATNGTAGCATGCAAAGGTGGACTGAGTGTACCTCTGCCAGACTTATCTGTATATATTCAAACAGTTGCTCAAAGACAATGGAAACATGCTCGTGTTGTTCGCATGGACAATATAAATTTACAAACATTTACGATGATCATGTTAATACAGACATGACACTATCAGATTTCAAGAGTCTATGTGCCTTGTGCTGGAAGGACTAGTATGCATTTTTGATTATTGTTAATGATAGGCCCCTATATAATGGGAGGTAACGACAGGGACATGATCAGTTTATCGTCGACNGTGGCATGCAAAGGTGGACTGAGTGTACCTCTGCCAGACTTATCTGTATATATTCAAACAGTTGCTCAAAGACAACGGAAACATGCTCGTGTTGTTCGCATGGACAATATAAATTTACAAACATTTACGATGATCATGTTAATACAGACATGACACTATCAGATTTCAAGAGTCTATGTGCCTTGTGCTGGAAGGACTAGTATGTATTTTTGATTATTGTTAATGATAGGCCCCTATATAATGGGAGGTAACGACAGGGACATGATCAGTTTATCGTCGACAGTAGAGAATGAGATACAGCATATGGAAATTCGGTCAAAGTAGCCTCAAGCTGCGTCTCGACAAAGACGAAGATGGAGGTTGTCTCATACCACGAAACGATGGAACCTGTGATACTGGTAGAAGAATAATTCTAAATGTTGACGAAGCCCACGATACAAGGATGCTGCTACTAATAATTTTTTACTCGAAACATGTAATGCCATCATCTCGGAACTGCGTAGTATGTTGACTGAATATAACACATTCTTTTGCAACTGTATGTCCGAACTTGGGGCGATGATGGAGCATGTAAAGTCCGAGATCGTCTGCGATATGATGGCCATGGATAATCATGTGACGAACGTTCAATGACCAATTGCCGGCAGATTGAATGTGTCATCTGCACAAAATTAAAAGAATCTGAAAGGGCTGAAAGATTCCATAGATCATACATTCACTACCTAAATCTCCCATCTCGCCACGAAAACGGATAATCAGAACCACAGCATGGACATATTGGATGCCTGCAACGAATACCTGGGCAAGATCGAATGTCTTTTGGTGGAGATGCATGACTAAACCTATATAAAAGAGCAACAATATCTATTTTTATTCATTGCGATGTCGGACATTGCTAGCGACTTACATTGAACGATTCAGTCTTTTCGTTGGAAGTATTTACTCGCCAAAGGGGCTGAAATTTCGTGCGACCTTATAAATGAAGATATTTTTAAGTCCATTACTCATCATCTCGAAGTGCTCAGAAAAAGCGACTGAGCACCCATAGTCGTGAAGACCGAAATCGACGATACTACTGAGCCTATGAAGAAACTGAAACATGATTATGTACAAACAGATCGGGGCGATGGATTGGATGCCGATTTTTCACACAAGAAAACGGCATGGAAGAAACTCTTCAAAACCAATGCTTTGGTTCGTTGCTACCTATGATCGTACACGTCTCGCAATAATGAAGTGACATNAATTTCGTGCGACCTTATAAATGAAGATATTTTTAAGTCCATTACTCATCATCTCGAAGTGCTCAGAAAAAGCGATTGAGCACCCATAGTCGTGAAGACCGAAATCGACGATACTACTGAGCCTATGAAGAAACTGAAACATGATTATGTACAAACAGATCGGGGCGATGGATTGGATGCCGTTTTTTCACACAAGAAAACGGCATGAAAGAAACTCTTCAAAACCAATGCTTTGGTTCGTTGCTACCTATGATCGTACACGTCTCGCAATAATGAAGTGACATATGGCATAATGATAAATGGTTCCTTAGTGCTAATGAAATAGAGTTTCTACCTGGTGGGATCATCCAAGAATGCTATTACAAGACACGTGGAACCCCTGGGCTTTACAAACTTCTATTTCTCAAGGAGCCCAAGAGAGTTTACAGAATCTAACCTGCTGGAATACAAGACATTGATCAAACTCACACATGCACTTTGCCAAAATAACAATCCTGAAACAAGTGTTTAAAAGGACGATGATAGTGAAAAATCGACATTCTCGCAGACATCTTCAGTGGCCTAGCATTGAAAAACAGCGAAGGTTTAAAGAACATGGACGACTACAAGAACACCGACTACATATTCTGGGACGACCCGAATGAGTTGTTCGATATACTACAACGACTGCTCGCTTCGCAAAGGGTTGTAAATTACTCCCACAGTAACGAAATAATTTCAATCATTGAAGAACTGAAGGAGGAAGGCTACACAGAATGAGTCGATTGGGAATCGCCAGTGAACTACACACACCTGGCTGATGCAACTACCGTCGCCGCAAGGTAGTGATATGTGGAATGAACGACCTATTTGAAGCCGACCTCGTCGAGATGATACCATATGCGCAGGTCAACAAGGAATACAAATACATGTTGACAGTCATCGATGCATAGAGCAAATTCGCCTGGACCAGGCATGTCAAGTCGAAGAATGCCCATGATTTCACAGAGGATATGGCTGATGTGCTGCATGAAGGACGCACCCCGACTTATCTACAAATCGACCAAGGCAAGGAATTCTACAATGCAAAGTTCAAGGACCTTATGAAGAAATATAACATAAATCATTATTCCACATACAGCAATCTCAAAGCTTCTATAGTCGAGAGGTTCAACAGGACTCTGAAGGGCAAGATGTGGAGGCATTTCGCTGCGAATGGTCACTACGAGTAGTTGGATATACTCCCAAAACTCGTATGCGGGTACATTTCTACCGTTCACTCTACCACATGCACGAATCCCGAAGATGTGAAAGACTACTCCTTGCTTTGAATATTGTACACTGGCGTGAAAAGGAGGGACCTATGCAACCCTAAAGCCAAGGTTGGAGACTTGGTACGCATCTACAAACAGAAAGTCATCTTCGAGAAAGGATTTACAGCGAATTGGAGCCCCGAACTCTTTCGTGTTTGATGTATATGCAACTATGCTCCGAAAACATACTTTCTTGAGGATCTGAATAATGTTTTCATCCATGGAGGTTTCTACGCCGTGGAGATCCAGTCTACAAAGTTTCCAGAAGTATATTTGGTCGTGAAGGTACTGAAAATATGTAATGGACAGTCGGATGTAAAGTGATGGGGTTTCCCAGCCCACTACAATTCCTGGGTACCGATGCAGAAATCAAGCAGTGAACACAGAAGATTGTAATTAATATACCTTTGTACATGTGTTTACTTATGTCGTATTTCACTGAATAAATGTTGTGTAAAAACATATGACGTGTGTTATTTATTTTGTAAATTCCCCCACTTCATATCAAATATTTAAAATAACAATAATTACATTTTAAAAAAAATATAAAAAAAGAATATGACGATTTACATGACCTCGTCACCATTCTTGTCGATAGTAAAATATCTCTGGTGGTTGAAACATGAGTTACTAGTGCACTCTAGTGGGTGATACTAAAGAAATAAATGGACAGTAGATATGGCATGGTGATGAAGGGGGTTGGAAGGGGGTAAAGGCCTGCCGACTAATTAGCTCATGCAAATAATTGGCCAATAAATAACTAATAAAAAATTGGCGAGCGTAGGTTGTGGTTTTTAATAATAATTTTAATGATTTTGTGTAAAAATTGTAATGTTTTTAAATACATTTTTGGATTTTTATTATAATTTTTTTGGTGTTTTTATATTTTTGGAATTTTTTAGAAATTTTTGCTTTTAAGGTTATCCTAGGTCAAGGTTAAATGTCAAGGTCATCAACATCTAACATTGCTGACGAAATGGACACTGGCCAATCTGGCGAGGGCCGGTTTTATCGGGAGCTTAGTAGATCCACCTGTAATCGAACCCTGCACCTCCTAGATGTAAATCTTCAAATAATAATTTTTATTATTATGTAATTTTTATTATTTTTAGTTTTATTATTATGATTATATATATATTCTGCAATTTTTGTTATTTTATATTGTTTCAAAGTCATTCAAGGTCACGGGAACAGGGTCAAGGTTGAGGTCACACAGATCCAATACGGCCGCCGCCCGATCGGAATGACAGAGCATGATGTCGGCTGGCCAGAGCCTGGCGCCTACTTCTGTGTTCCCATGTGCCTGAATTGGCAAAACCTATCTACTGTTGACCTATCTACCGTTGATATCCAAGTATTTAACCGATATATTGGAATAAAATTATAAAGTTTACATTGACCATAATTATTTTCATACAAAATTCGGAACTATATATTTGTAGGATGGACTTCTTTAACAGACGTTAAATGCGTGCATTCTACAAGAAAAAATCACTATTTACTATAAAAGAAAGTCCGTGGCGCGCGTCTGTCTGTCTGTATGACTGCGCTAAGAAAGGTGTGTGTGTGTGTGTGTATTAAAAATTGCCCTAGCACTTTAGGAGCTGAGCATTAACGGTATTAGTGAATCAAGTCGGGAAAAAAGTTTGCCGCCAACGCGCTCTCATGGAATACGTTGCCTAGTCCTTTAGAGTTATAACAAAATCATGTACGAAATCATTTTGTAAAATTAAATAATCTACAAAAAATCAACGGTGCCATACATCTATCTTTAATAGATAAGTAGTAATAAGCGAATTTACAATTTCAATTACGCAGCAAAAAAAATCGTAAAATTCACTGTCTTTTCTAACCTTAAAGAACTTAATCTTTATCAAAATAAATTAATTCATTGAATCCTTCTGACATGCCACCACACAAACTGATTTTAAAAGTTGGAGCTCCCAAAATTTTATTGCAAAATATAAATACACCGAAATTATGCAACGGGACTCGATTACAAATAAAAAGTGTAAAAAGTTATCTCATTGATGGTACTATTCTAACTGGCTGCGGTACTGGAGAAACGNTCGATTACAAATAAAAAGTGTAAAAAGTTATCTCATTGATGGTACTATTCTAACTGGCTGCGGTACTGGAGAAACTGTTTTAATACCTAGAATACCAACGATTCCCTCGGATTTTCCTTTTAATTTTAAAAGAGTCCAATTTCAAATAAGAGCTTGTTTTGGTATGACCATAAATAAGCCACATCGTCAAACACTTAATGTGGCTGGAGTGGATTTGAGTGGAGCATTTTGTTTCTCACACGGACCACTATATGTAGCCTTTGTGTCACGTCAAACAGTAATCTTTTTGTGCTGGCGGTCGGAGGTAAAACGATTCACTATCATATAATATTGTTATATTTTTGAGAATGTCGATAAAGCGAAAGAGGTAGGTATGTCAATATCGTGGTAAATGGAGGCCCATAATCTCTGCCTGCCCCTCTGAGAGACAGGCGTGACGTGTATGTATGTATGTTATATATGATAGTAGTTTACTAATTTACTATCATATAATATTGTAATTGTCGTTTCCCAATTTATTTATTAGCGTATCACTATAAAAACTAAATTGTACCCGGGCGAAGCCGGCGCGGGTCGCTAGTTAAGTGTATTAAAAAAACATTACTTGTTATTAATTTAAACATTGTGTTATTATTCATAACTTTTGAGGTTAATAATATCTAAATAAGGCGTGAAATTGGAAGCAATTAATAGCAGAATTGAGTATTATTTTTAACAGCGAAAATTTGTTTGTCATGCTGATATGTAGTCCTATGGCGGGTTCTCTGTTGTGTTGGAATATAAACTGACATTGTTAGTTCGCGTCAGTTAATTACAGTTTTGCGTAATCTCTAAATAGTATAAAACAATGTCACTTATCCGCGTATGTCTGTGTATTCGCTTAGTACTTCTAAACTACTTGATGGATTTTGATGCGGTTTTCAAAATCATTTAGAGCATTTCTTGAAAAAGGTTTTAATGTATAAAACATTTATATTTAATGAAAGGATAGTAGAGAAATGTTGAACCGTTTGTAATCAAGTCGTAAAAAAATCGCTTTTATGCGCTTACATGGTTTGCGCTGACTAAATCATAAGAGATACATCAAATTAATATACTACAGAATTGTAGCTCTCAAAACGGTCTACAGTAAAATCTGCGGTAGCATATGTGTATCTTTTAAGGATGACCNTACTACAGAATTGTAGCTCTCAAAACGGTCTACAGTAAAATCTGCGGTAGCATATGTGTATCTTTTAAGGATGACCCTCAGTAACCATTTTTGTCTTCCATAGTATCGCTTTAAAAACTGAATTGTTACCGGGCGAAGCCGGGCCGGTTCGCTAGTATCTACGTAAGAGAATGTTGTCGTTTAAACATTGTGTACTTTAGCTTTACAAAATGCTTAAGACGAAATGTGTGCTATACTGTAAAGTTTATACGGCATAACCTTAACTAAATCAGTGATTTCGCATGGGATGACAGTAAAATACAGTTTAAAGGTAGCAAAATATTACGCATTGATACGTTAAGCGGGATGACAATGGATAGGTAACAAATTTAATGTTACTACCTTCGTATATGAGAAGTTGAGTGATGTTGTAGATTGCACATTGGCCTGGTGACACATAGAGCACGGATCTGAGCTCTTTCCCACCGAGCACCCACCAATGTCAGCAGAACATTATTTATTTTTGGTATTGTGTATGTAATAAGTAGAGACCCGGAAATTACGCGGGTTCATTTAGCAACAGCTAGACCCCACAGTCCTCTGTGCACTCGAGCCTCAGGTAGTTGCTCATTGGCTGTTGCTCCAGTTTAACCNTAGCAACAGCTAGACCCCACAGTCCTCTGTGCACTTGAGCCTCAGGTAGTTGCTCATTGGCTGTTGCTCCAGTTTAACCACTGACCAGGCAGCACGGGATTCGGTCCTTGTTTTCCTTACAGGTTCGCTGTTGGTCAAAAGTCGTCCGGGGCGCGTCTAGCAAACTGTGATCCAAAAGAAGCGAAACCTCATGGCACTTGCGGATAAAGTTTCACTCGTCCTTACATGAACCCGTGAAATTTCCGGCTCTCTAGGAATAACACATCTTGCCAACACACTGCTAATGTTGTAAAGTGTCGGCAAGACGTTGGATGGTAAGTAGCTGGGAAATGGTTGGCGTCCATCCAGTAACACGACGTTGGGCCAATGTAGGCAACAGTGTCATTTTGAAGTTCAGCCAACGTTATTTTTCCAATGTTGGCCAAACCTTGGGGCAACATTGTGACGCCCACAGCGTCCCTATATTTTATTCGTCCGTACCACGCTCTAACGAAGCTCGCAGGCGAACGACATCAATCAGGATTTAGGGCCTGGCAGCCGTGACGAAGGGAACAGCGCCAGATCGGCCCTACAAGACGACCATTTGCATGGGAAGGCGGACATGCGGGAGAATAGCGTCACGGTGTGGAATCAGGTGACAGCGGGAAGAACACGNACCACGCTCTAACGAAGCTCGCAGGCGAACGACATCAATCAGGATTTAGGGCCTGGCAGCCGTGACGAAGGGAACAGCGCTAGATCGGCCCTACAAGACGACCATTTGCATGGGAAGGCGGACATGCGGGAGAATAGCGTCAAGGTGTGGAATCAGGTGACAGCGGGAAGAACACGAAGGCAGCGGCCAGGGGGAGATCCCGAAGTATTCCCACAACACTGAACAAACAACAAACCTCCAGCTAGAATAGAAGGGCAGACGCCAGACTCCACGAGCAGGCAGGAACGGCGAGACG
>NQII01001356.1:3453-30451 GCA_002778355.1 Clitarchus hookeri
GTAAAACCAGCGTTTTATACGTCTGTTAACATAGAAGTATCTCACTTTTGGTTAAATTGTACTTTTACTTTTATTTTATCTATAAATTATAGTATTTCATTCATAATTAATGTGAATAAAATCGGACAGAAAGCCGGTATGTTGGTAATGCCTGGTAAGAAATATTTCTTATGCAAAATATTATTAAACAGAGTGCGCACAAATGCGGCGTGTTGTCTCGATGGTGTATTTCGCTTGACTCAGCTAAATTTTTTATTTTTTTTGCATTAGGCCGAGACATATCCTTAAAGTAGAACTTTGCAGGGTTTCAAAACAGTTGGAAGTAACCGTGAATGGACAATAGGTGTTTTTCAATTTGTCTGCGTTCACTTTGGAGTGCATAGCTTTTCGAGTATATAATTGGTCCACTGTTAATTCAGAGCTTTCGAAATCCTTTCGAAATTTTGTCTTTCTGCCATATGAAATTATTTACTTTACAATAANACTGTTAATTCAGAGCTTTCGAAATCCTTTCGAAATTTTGTCTTTCTGCCATATGAAATTATTTACTTTACAATAGTTTTAATAACTAGTTTAAATGTGTCGATCAAACGATCATGTTTAATTATTTGAAACACACGTACACATCTCNAATAGTTTTAATAACTAGTTTAAATGTGTCGATCAAACGATCATGTTTAATTATTTGAAACACACGTACACATCTCAACAAAATGTCTGCACCACCGGGGTTTCTGAGTTATTAGGTTTTTCACGGGCCAAGAGAAAGTCTGTACGGAAACCTACAACAGACTTGACGAATGTCGTTTTTCCCATTGCAGAGTGAGTGAATGAGTGAAGAGATCTGGGCGGCTCTTAACATCTAGGTTTTGACTTGAGAGCCGATGAGGGCGAAGCGAGGTGAATATGGAGCAGCGCCGGAATGCAGGGCCGGGAGGAAACGGGAGATCCCCTGAGAAAACCCGCCGACCAGTTGCATCATCCGGTACTATTCCCACGCGCGAAAATCCTTCGGGGGTGCCCCTCCGGGAATCGAACCCGGTTCGCCTTGGTGGGAGGCGAGCAGTCTAACCACTATACACCGCGGCCCCTACAGGTGGTGCAAAACACAGACAATTACATGTTTCGTATCGAAATGTATGTGCAGTAATTTATTTTCATTTTCGTTTGCATTAGTGTTTGTTTTCAGGTATGTTAACATTTCTGCGTGTGGACAGCGTTTCCGGTAGCAGCCACGTGCTGCCATCTCTGCTATGATGATAATAGTAATAATATTTATTTCTTTGGTACCAAGGTACTAGGGACTTAATATTACGTGTGAGGAATTTGCAAGGCATTAAGTAAGACAGTTTTGGAATGGGAATGCAAAACCACATACAGTGCAATCGGCTTGGATCGACTCCGCAATAGTATACTGCCGTAGTACGCCCGGGCACTTGCTCGATTAAAAGGAAATAACCGTTCCACCCCTGTTGTACAACTAGTTTTTTACTCGCCCATATTTCTCTCGGGAGAAAGTTCTTGTCTGTATTTATCTTAAAGAATGTGTGGAAATTATTGTGAGCCACTTTCTTGCGGCCAGTTGGATAGACAAGGAACTGTGCCACGTGTTACGTAGCCACTTTCATTCCTTGCCTTTCCACCCGGGTGCAGGACGTATAGATGTTTTGTCACTCCGGTATGTGATGACATACGCTCATACGCATTAAAATAATGATAATGTTGGAAATAGTTACGGTAATGAATAGAAATACAATAAAACTATACGTAGTAATTTCGTTAACGAGTATATGAACTGCTACCATCAAGCATATTGTAATATTTCCAAACTAATGAATGTGTTTAGTGCGAGTTTGAAAAAAAAAATTGGACCAAAGAAGACTGCAGGTGATGTTTTCGCCACTGCATGATTCAACAGCACAGGTGGACGATTTTATAGATCTGTATAGCTGTGGTGTTTTTGTGGGCCGAGGAAGAACAGAGAAGGCGCCACAATGGCCATGTTATGTGCGCGATGGACGTGTAATAAGTTGCAAGGTATAGCTTGTGTTTAAGGCGCCCGTCTACCTGGAACTTGNTGTTATGTGCGCGATGGACGTGTAATAAGTTGCAAGGTATAGCTTGTGTTTAAGGCGCCCGTCTACCTGGAACTTGTTCCCACGTTTAGGCCGAGAAGCGCGGGAGCGATAAGGGCGACACTGCCACGCGCATCAAGTACGCCATCGCCGCTAAGCGCAAGGCTCTGAACTGGCGTGCAGTGTTCTCGTCGTGCTGCGTGTACCTATGGGACTTTCAGCGGTGACCATATTATTTTATTAGTGGGAAGTCTTTAGGAAGGTTCAGTGCAGGCCCCTATAGTAGTTTTGTATGTATCTGATGCGTGCATTTTGAGCTACAGCGCCTTGGAAAGGCCGTTTTTAGCGGTTTTGGAGTACTCTGAATTGATGTTTCTAACGTACGTAATATTTGAAAGTACTTAATAGCTCTCGTCTGAAGTGTGTGTTCTTTTCGTAGATGAGCACGTTGGACGCACGCTTAATAGTTTTGTTGAAAAACGTGTATTTCGAACACTCTGCAACGCAGTTCAAGCGCCAGGTAGACGGGCGCCTTAAATGAGCGCAGTGAGACGCAGCAGGCAGCGCGAGCTCAGCACGTCTGCTCGGCAGAGGAAGGCTGCGCCACGAGTTGCAAAACGGGTGGAAACCGCGTTATCTGCGGGGCGGAAGCCGTTGCGTCACGTTCTCTTGAACCGTCTGCACCAAGATCGCGCAACCTTACCGCAAGATTGCCAGCAAGACTTCAGCACGTAGTTCAGGGATCTTGTTACTCCCGATGCTAGAAGTTCCTGTTTTGCACCCAGTTCGCCTTGATGAGAATTTGTGTGCTTTCAGTTTTTGAAGTTATAGGTGGTTCACGGTGAAGCACGCTTGGAATCAACACGTAGAAAATCGCTGCCCTTAGCGCCACGTATTTTAACGTACACATTGATTGGCGTGCTCCCAATGAAATATGAAAAGTAGTCCCATATCTTACTGTCATTTTCAAAACGTAACTTTTACATTTGTAGCCTGTGAATTTGTTAAAAATATTTTCTGTCTTTAACGCACATTAGAGTAAGAATTGGCATAATGTATAATAATACATTCTTAACAATTTCACGAATTTCACAGTTACACTTGTTCGGCGCATGAACAATGTGCTAGGGCCAGTGGCGATACTAATTTTACGTGCGTTGGAAGGATACAAAATGGGCAGAGAAGTAGATCTTGGGTAGGGTTGTTGAAAGTGCTCGTTTAACTGCGAACGGCCTGTATGCGCCCCAACTCCGCAGTTATGGCGCAGCTAACAAAAACAGGCAGATAGAGCTCTTGGCCTTGGCGAACATAGTTGACGCTCGCGTGGTTTGATCTCTTCGGGTACTAGGGCTTTGTTCTACTGCATCTGCGCACCGTCTCGCCTTGCTGCCAGGTGTGCTCTTCTGCCTGGACCTGGAGCAGTGACCTTGAGTGGAGCAGTGTCCATGTTGGCGATGTTTCAAGTCGCTCAACTGCACATGTTAGTGGTATTCGAACATGGAACCAGTGCCGGATTTAGACTTGATAAGGCCCTAAGCTATTTGAGGCCTTTTATAAGTCCAGATATTATATGTCAGTGCCAAATATGATTTTCGGATACCTAGAGGGTTAAACTGAAATACAATTAAGACGTATGTAGATAGTGAAATAATAAATCTTTAACTTAAAATTTAAGTATATATGACAATTGCTCACTCGGACAATTTTTTTGGGAGCCCCAAACAAAGCGGGGGCCCTAAACTATAGCTTGTGTAGTTTATACGTAAATCCTGCACTGCATGGAACACTACCATGCAAATAAAACTTAATGTTTTCCTTCGCCTAGGGGCCGTAGTGGTATAGTGGTCGGACTACTCGCCTCCCACTAAGGCGAACCGGGTTCGGTTCCCGGCGGGATCGCTCCCGTATTTGCGCGTGTGGAAATCGTGCTGGACGATGGCGCTGGTCGGCAGGTTTTCTCGGGGATCTCCCGTTTCCCCTGCCCGTGTATCGTCGGCACCGCTCCACTACTCGCCTAACTTCACCCTCGTCGGCTCTCAAGATCTCGCTGGGGAAGAGCCGCCCGAATCTCTTAACTCACTGTTCACTTTGTAATAATTAGGTAATGTGAATTAAAACATCGAGATAAAAGGCGTGTTAGTAATGCCTATTAATAAATAGTTTTCATGCAAAATAGTATTACACTGAGTGCGGAGGAATGCGGTGCATCGTTAATAAATGCTTGTTCTTGTACGGAGTGGTGTGGTACATGCACATGTGTCGCGAGATGCCCTCAGCCCGGACAATGGCGGTGCGCTACCGGGAAAGTTGTCGCAGGTGTTTCCTGGAAGCACGTAGGGTCGGCCGACACCTGTTAGCCTGTGTGTGTTTTTGTGCGGCAGCAGTGGCGAGCGTGGGCGTGTGGCAACCCTGGGCCTCTCCTCTTCTCTCATCGCCGGACGGAGGGGAAGTCGCTCACTAGATATGGTAACCGTTCCGATTTTCAGGAACCGTTCCGGAACGTTTCAGTTTCTCCAGTTCAACAAAAAGAACGGCTCTCTTTAACCGTTCTTTTCGGAACGGTTCGTAACATATCGACGTGTTTTGTCTGTACGTAATCTTGGTTATAGTAATTAGGGAGGGAGATACACACATTACACAAACACTTCCCGACTGAATTAATGTGTTACTGCTGTGATGCAAATGCAACTACTACTTCATTGTGTCTTAGAAAATATTTAGTGAAATTTTTTTAAATTCATATTCGTGTAATTTTGTCACAATTTAAATTTCTGCAGAAAACTGAGGAAAAATAATTGTTTTTCATATTTTCTTACGCCGTAATTATTTTGTACTTACTCTTCAAGGCCATAGTATTCCGTCACTCATCTCACAACGCACAGCAGAATTGTGCAACAGAAACAAATGTAGATAATTCTGCAAAAGAGAGGTTTAGTTAGAGAAAAAAACTATAAAATGTATTCTAGTATATTTNGAAACAAATGTAGATAATTCTGCAAAAGAGAGGTTTAGTTAGAGAAAAAAACTATAAAATGTATTCTAGTATATTTTATCCTTGCTGACAAATCTAGATGAAACATTTTGAACTTAAAAATACTGCTGTTGCAGTGTTCGTGTGCCGATAAAACTATTTATTATTCACATTTCTGTTCCACTGTGGGTTTGGTACTATATTTAATGCATTTTCAACAGTTCACAACAGTTCCGATACTGTAGGTGGTTCAGTCCATTCGTCGGAACTATTATTGCAAGTTCACAACAGTTCGTTACGGAGAGTGATTCCATCTCCGGAACGGTTACTTTCGCGAGTCTGCAACAGTTCCGAGGCTGTGAGCAGATCCATCCAATCCCCGTAATCTTTACGTCTGTTGGCCTTTACAATGCCTTTTCGGCAACAATTCANTGGCCTTTACAATGCCTTTTCGGCAACAATTCAGAGCCGGAACCCGTCCCTGTTTAGCAATTTCATAACATAACCATTGTTCTGATGTAAATAAGGCTATGGAAAACGGAATCCCAGTCTACTAAATAATACTCGCGGTATACAAATATTACGGCGTGATTTATAATTTTTTCACTTATTAAAAGTCAAACACAANTACTAAATAATACTCGCGGTATACAAATATTACGGCGTGATTTATAATTTTTTCACTTATTAAAAGTCAAACACAAGATAAATGTAGACAAATCTAGTGTATTTTCTGTACGGAAGTGGTGGAATAATGTGGCCTCGGAACTGTAGTTCCAGTTCCGTGAAGTATTCCCTCTCGGAACCCTATCGCTCACAGCTGTACGCGCGGCCCTGCCGTGATTGACATATGAATGGTGGATGGAGGGGGAGGGGAGGGGAGGTTAGGCAAGGCCTCAGGCGTGACACGCGCCCCGAGTGCGCACTCTTCTTGAGACTCCACGACTCGCCTCCCAGCTCCGTGACGCACTCCCGGCAGTGACTGTGTGACGGATTCTCCGCAAACGCTACCCACGGAGACGTACATAATCGCAACACTTCGACATATTAAACACTGCCGCCTGGTTTGACGGATTCTGCACGTGTGAGGCCTAACAGCGTGGGAGCGCTAGGGGCTACCGAGACATGCGCTTCAACTCTCGCATCGCCTCTACGCGCACAGCACTGAACTGGCGCGCAGTCTTGCCGTCGATAACGCGCCTCTATGAGACTTTCGTCGGAGACCCTACCATTTTATGACTTAGTAATAATATAAATAAAGGTTTGATGCACGTCCCTGTTCCTTTTTTAATGTTTTGCACCGGGATGTCCAAACCTAAAAATGACCCTGCCAACACCATTTTTGAGCTATTTTCACTATCACAACAACATTCTTTAGAGAGAGAAACGCATACAGACGCGTGACGTTTATTAAATGCTATTCGTAAGCAGACCTGACTCAGACACGTTGGACGGTTCTTTACTAAAACGTTTTCTGCTGGAGGTCTGCACACTGTTCTGCAGCCTACCCAGGCCACCCTAAGGGAAATCCCGAGTAAAACAGGGGCCCACGGTGGCTCGCACCAAGGCGAACCGGGTTCAATCCCCGGCCGGTTCACTCCGGATTTTCGCAAGTGGGAATCTTGCCGAACGATGCCGCTGGTCGGTGGGTTATCGCGGGGATCTCCCGTTTCCCCCCTTCCCTTTTCAATCCCGCGCTGCTCCATACCCACCTCACTTCAACANGGTTATCGCGGGGATCTCCCGTTTCCCCCCTTCCCTTTTCAATCCCGCGCTGCTCCATACCCACCTCACTTCAACATCATCGGTCCAGATCTCTTCGCTTGCCCGAGTAAAACATTTCAAACCCATCAAGGTCACATTTGGCTATTAAGAAGCGTTGCGACGGGACTTCACAAGGCTTCCGCTGTGCCATGCATTCTCGGGTATACTGTGTACTATATAAGAAGGCCACATTCTTGACAGTTGACAATCGCCTCGCCTTTTCGTTTATGTATCCATTCGCCATCAACTGGCGTGTCAAGAATAGGCTTTGATGTGGCGAGTCAGCTCGTCCAGGAGGTGCTGCTACATGTGGCAATTGGTGAACTGCTTGGGTGGCGCTGCATTCGTAAACGGAGCTTGGTGGACGTGTGTAGGGTCGTTCGTAAACGCTGTACACGAAATATATGTTACTTTAAAAATTATACAGAGCTCGCGGGAAAATAAAACAATTTGTATATGTGCGTAAATGCGTTATTTTAAACAACAAAACTATAATATATTTCTGGGTGTAGTTCGGGATATGGATAACAGATATCGTGGAAGGGAATGTTGTAACAGATGGCGCGCCTGTAACTCACAAGATGGCAGCACATGGTTGGAGAGTCTGGAAACTTTCGATTTTTTCGTTACATTTGGATACGTATCGTTTTATTGTGCATCTCACTTTGAACACCTATGCATTACTATTTTATCACGAAGTTTCGTTTCGAAAACTAAAAACTGCTGTTTTATGACCACGTAAAATAAAATGTACTAATTAATCTACGAACTCTTTCTTATCCGCGTATTTTCTGCTTGTCTGATGTGCGTCGGCACTGCTCTCAGAATAGCCAACGTAATATTAACTTTTGTTCGTTCGTGCATCAGCTGATACAGGATTTTGTAAATGACACGTCGTTTGTTTTGAATACATTAATTTGCCACTCACTGATCAGAAAGTGGCCTTCTTATATGAAATGAACTATAAAGTCCATTCACGGTCACTGCACACTTTTCTGGAGCCCTGCTGAAGTTCTACTTCCAGGGTATTCCTTCGCCTCGAGCAAACAAAGCTTAACCGAGTCTAGGAAAATTACACCAGATTGACAACGCACCGCATTCGTGAGCCTTCAGTGTAAGAACTGTCTCTTACCTGGCATTACCCGCACACTTATTTTCTCACTGTTTTTATTTTTGTTAATTATAATTTAAATATGATAATTTACATATAAAATATAAGTAAAGTTCAATTTAACCTAAACTAAGGAACTTTTATGTTAGCAGACGTATAAAACGCGTGTGATACACGACACATATAGGAGACAACCAAGCACGTCACGTATGGGGTGATTTTTGAAAGGTTTGATTCAAAAAGTGTGAAGGAACCGCGAGTAGACTATGGCTGAATTTCTCGCAAATTAGAAATGCCACAGTAGGATATTATTGCACGCAATGAGATCCTGTGGTTTAAGCTATACATGCCACTTTGTACTGTTCCTTNAGCTTAACCGAGTCTAGGAAAATTACACCAGATTGACAACGCACCGCATTCGTGAGCCTTCAGTGTAAGAACTGTGTCTTACCTGGCATCACCTGCACACTTATTTTCTCACTGTTTTTATTTTTGTTAATTATAATTTAAATATGATAATTTACATATAAAATATAAGTAAAGTTCAATTTAACCTAAACTAAGGAACTTTTATGTTAGCAGACGTATAAAACGCGTGTGATACACGACACACATAGGAGACAACCAAGCACGTCACGTATGGGGTGATTTTTGAAAGGTTTGATTCAAAAAGTGTGAAGGAACCGCGAGTAGACTATGGCTGAATTTCTCGCAAATTAGACATGCCACAGTAGGATATTATTGCACGCAATGAGATCCTGTGGTTTAAGCTATACATGCCACTTTGTACTGTTCCTTTCGCTTGTGGTAACTGCGCAGAAAAGCCCTACAAATGTTATTTTCAACAGTTTTTATTATTTTTTTGAAAATACATTTAATAGGATAAAAGTAAAAATTAGCGGCTGAGATAATCGTGGTATGGTATGATTTATGGTTAATCATCATACCTTAACGGGGCTATAGGGGCGTAACAAGTTATTGATCAGAGTTGTGTAATGAAAACACTATATCAAAGGGGCTTATTTAACATTAAGGCTGTACAATATTATTTCAATATACAAATGAGTGAATATAAAAAAGGGGGGGGGGGGTTATACAAATATACTGAAATATTAAATGATAAAGATTTAACCAGCCACATTCTGTGTAAAGTATAATTGGAGAGTCCCCCACCTTGTTCATGATTCCGGAGGCTGATTAAGATGGCGGATGTCGACGGCTGGACACACCCATCTTCAGTGGTCTTCTCGTTCCAATGGCCCGACGACAAAAGACACCGCCCATGGGCTTCACTGCCCTATATCGGCTGCGTTGTTCCCGTCTACTGGCCTGTGGAGGGGGTGAATGTGGTTTGCGATCTCATAACTGGATAAATATGTAAAGGTGTGACCAGGCAGGCCGCTCAGCTAAGGCCTGATTACAACTCGTAACAATAGTTTTTCATATTTCCTGGCAAAAAAATCGTATTCCCAGACCATTTATTTACTGAGATACACGAAAACGCTGATTTTACGGACAATATTTTTACTATACCCTTAAAGTCCGGCCTCGCTTCATATGCAGAAATTGTTCGTTTTCGTGTCATAATTTCAATTTTAGAGTAATTACCAAAAAAAATTTTGACTATAGAAAATTAACTTCGTACGAGTTGTTTAATATTTTTACTAGTAAATTGTTTATCACTTGTTATTTGGTATTCGTAAATATATAGGAATGTATTGATAAAAGTTAACGTTATGCTATTTGAGGCAAAAATTTACGTTGATAGTTTGGATTTCATTTTTTTACTGCAGAGTAAAGTAAATAGCTAAACTTCCATAGTAGCTTTTTTTTTTTTTTCACAAACTTTATGAGTTAACATGAAATTAAAGAATCCGAAATATTGGGCGATGCCTAGCTTTAAGTAAATTCACAAGTAATTGTGTGTTTACGGAATTAAACGGTAGTGTTGTGCTGGAAGATAATGAAAAAGTCCTAATTATTAAAAACGAGAAGAGGGTGGTATGCATTTCAGTGGCCGCTGTCATTTCCACGTGGGTAACTTTTCGAGAGAAATTAGTTTTGCTCAAAGCCCGGTTGCGCATCACTCACCTCTTTTTGTCGCGCGACTGTTGTTACGTTCCAAACACAATATTGAATACTGCCGCTATCATTCATCATAATCCGTTGTTAATTCTTCTGTAATGCAGTACCACGTCGTGTGTATTGCATCATTCTTTTTCGTGCTTTAATTCTGGCGATATTGATACAGCTGCTATGGAAAATTCGTAACGGATTTGGGCATCGAACTGTTATTTTAATGCGGCCGCTTACCCGTCGCTAAAATTGCGCTGCAGAATGTTTGAAAAACGCATTTATCGACGAAACTATTAAACGTGTCCTCCATACGTTTGCCATTCGAAAAGAAAAAAAAAACCTCAGACTAGGATGTCATGAATATTATATTGAAGCCCTCCAACATCGTTAAAAACAGTTTTTTTTTTTCGGACAGTCCGAACACGATTGAAACTACTATAGGTGCCTTAATTGGACGTTGCTACTGACTTTACACCAATAAAATGATAGGGTAATGCTTAAATATCCCATAGGAACACACAACCCGACGACAACACTGCACGCCAGTTGAAAGGCTTGCGCGGAGAGGCTATGGCGCACTTGATGAGCGTGGCAGTGTCGCCCTTATCGCCTCCTTGCTTCTGAGCCTCAGACGGTAATGCTAAGATGGGGAGGTGCGGGCACTGGACAAGTGATAGTCGTGCTTGTCGTGTNGCTTCTGAGCCTCAGACGGTAATGCTAAGATGGGGAGGTGCGGGCACTGGACAAGTGATAGTCGTGCTTGTCGTGTCGCTGGAGAACTGGCGTCGCGCTGGAGCTGGAGAGGGCGACGTGAACCTGCGCATGTGTGCGCTAAGGGCGGAGGGGGTGAGGGCCGCCAGGATATTTTGAGAGGGGTAGGACAAAGGATAACAGGACTTCAGCTGCGGGAGAAACCCCTACAGCCAGAAGAGGGTGTAAGGGACAACACACTCCTCTCGCAGTCTTGTGCCTGCCTTCTGGTCCAGATGAAGGACATTTCTGTTTTATTTAAAATATAGTTCCAGACTTCTCTATGTTTTGCTTTTATTCGTTTGTATATATATGTATGTATATATATATATATATATATATATATATATANTATATATATATATATATATATATATATATATATATATATATATATATATATATATATATATATATATACACATACACACACACACACATACAATATTCAAGTTTGCCCATCTTAGGAACGCGATGAACCATTTTGGTTGAGTTTTCTTGCTGCCCAGTACCTCTTAATTTTCTCTGATTGTGCTTGTTTTCTTTCTTTCTGTGAATATGTAGTTGCGTTTCTTTCTGGTTTTAGGTTCAAATTTTGTGGAGTCCAATCAGTTTCCTGTAAGTGTTTCTGTCTTGTATGGCGTTTTCTGTGATGTTAGATATATATATATAACCTTTTATGTGCGCTTGTTAAAAAAACAACTTGTTCCTGCTTTACTGCGCCTATCAGATTAGTTTTACATCCCGTGTAAGTACGTTGCTCGACAAACTGTAACTCACTAGCATTTTCCTGCGTGAAAGAAAACTCTGTAGAGATGAGAATGCGCGGTGTCTTGGTAACAGACTATTCGCCTCCTCTCACCAAGACAAGCCGGGTTCGGTTCCCGGCGGCGTCGCCCGGGTTTGTGCGTGTAGAAAACGTGGCGGACGTTGCCGTTGGCTTGCACGTTTTCTCGGGGCAGTCCCGTTTTCCTCCGTCTTTACATTCCGTCGAGGCTCCATCTTCACCACATTTCACCCTCAAAACCGAAATGGTAAGCACCGACGATAAGTCCTATACTCAGCCCAGATAACAATGCACATGTTCATGGAGGCATTTCTTAATAGATTAAAATATTTCAGTGCCCATGAGCACATTGAGACTGCAACTCTTTCCTCTGTAATTTTTTTTTGAGAGCTCGCCTAAAAATTTAGCTATAAAAAGAATACTCCGACGTGTCAAAAGTATCCGAAATTGTTTCTGTATTTCGACTGTCAACAGATAATAATAGGCTATTTGAGTTTTGTTGAAAAATGCACAGTAACGACGCTGTTATTTCTACCTATAAAGTAATTTTTTTTTGCACTCTCGGCTGTGGTTTTAATTTCCTCTCTTAAATATGATTCTGTTCTGTGCCATTTATCACCGCTGTATGTTGTATTTGAGTGGATTTTTAATACCGTATATTTACTTTGTTAAATCCTATATTAAATACAAAGTTTGTATCGTACGTTAAGGGTGAATAAAAAAATATAGCGATGTAAAATGAAGTTCATATTGTATTGTTACAAGACGCCTGAGTGGCGTATCTGAGTTCGTGAGGGATGGAGGTCTTAATATAAAAATGCAAGAACTAAATTTGATTTTTAATTTATTCATACAGCTATTGTTTACAGCATTAAATTATATATCTCTACTATTACTCTTTTTATTTGCCAGTGAGCACAGTATTTAATGTCTATTTCAACTCTAATTAACTTCCTTCTTAATGTATCTGTTTGGTTATAGTCAATTAACTCACACCCATCATTAACACGTTTTCAGTCTATCCGTTGCCATAATTTGTTATGTCTTTCACTCACGCAAAGTCCAAAAGTCAAGTCTGCCAGTCGCACTATTCACTGCGCCGATAGTCACTTATCTCGCTCGTTGTCCTTCACTCGATGCCGCAGCCACTCATCCATTCAGCAGCTCCCGGCCCGGAGGCTCATCTCACTATTTATATACTCTTCTGGCCTTGGCCTGGAAAGTCCGACGCACCCCGAGTCACGCTTAGGGAAACTGGGGCAGCAACACACTAGAAAATTCTTCAGATAAACACAGAAACTCAATACAACCAAGGTCAGCAGCGCGCGCTGCAAAAATAATTATCGGGTCGGCTATATTTTTGTGGCAGATATGCAGTTCCTGGTTTATCACTCGTTTGTCATTCAAAACATTCCATTGACTTGCCACCGCCGCTATCATATAACTGCTCTGTCCGTCACTTCCACTAGCTCGCGTGTAACAAAGCATCAAGCGCGTAACATATTTAACAACGTTTTCCATGATCTCGTGAAATTTCACTCTGTTATTTAGTTGAGAAGACACCAAAATAAATTCACAAGTTCNACAACGTTTTCCATGATCTCGTGAAATTTCACTCTGTTATTTAGTTGAGAAGACACCAAAATAAATTCACAAGTTGGTGTGAATTTATGGTGTTAAGTACAGTGGTGTTAAGTACAGTGTACTATTAATAGTTGCACAACTACGTGAATTTTGTCTTTGCACTGCAGGTAAAATAGTTAAAGAAACATTGGTACATTTTCGAATTATTTCTTCTCAACAAATACAGAGAAATTGAAATCAAGAATGCAACAATACCACCTCATTAAAGGTAGCAGAACGAAATATTTGGGTTATTTTTTATTAGCCTACTTTCCGAAGGAAAGCTAGAGGCGTATGCAATCACATGGTTGTCTGTCTGGAATTTCTCTCTCCCCTCTCCCACCAATAGCCTTTAAACCAGAAAACCGAATGTAACCACACTAGGTACACATATAGTATTTAGTAAGGATATGAGACTTTTATGGTTTCCGATCATGTCAAGTACTTATTTTCAAAATGGCGGCATTTTTTTAAATTCCGGCTACTGTTATATTTTGGGAACCAATAATCCGATTTAAACCAAATTTGGGCCTTTGTCAGTGCTTCACATACGCATTGCATTTAGAAAACCATATCATTAATCTGCCATTTTGGAAGAAAGTGCAAATTGAAAAATCTTTTCTATTATATCTCGGGAACCATTTAACCGATGTTGATCAAATATGGTAAGTTAACGGTGCATTATGTAATCATTGAATTAAGAAACATATAATGTTATTGGTCTGCTATTTTGTAATGTCTTTCAAATTGAAAAAATAAAGCTGTTATGTTATATCACTGGAACTATTTGACATATTTAAACCAAATTTGGTGCGTTGACAGTAAAGGATGTACGCATTGAATAGTGATAATATCATTAACATGCCATTTTGAAAGGTGGTGCGACATGAAAAATAAAGTTTTTATGTTATATCTCGGTAACTACACAATCGTTTCCTGCCAAATTTAGTATATAAGTAATAATATTGCAGGGCATGTTCATATATGCAAGTTAGTGGATAAGACATTTATTTTTAAAATGGCGGTTATATAAATATATATTTTTTTTGCAGTATTTAAGTACCATACTGTTTGTACAATTTCGACCAAACTTGCTATACTGCAATTATATTTCACNTTTTTTTTGCAGTATTTAAGTACCATACTGTTTGTACAATTTCGACCAAACTTGCTATACTGCAATTATATTTCACAAGTATCGAATGTGTCAATATATAGCCATTTTTGTACGTCATTGTTTAAGATAGCGCCAGATGAATAAGTAAAGTTTTTTCATATCTCAGGAAACAGTCAACCAATTCCTTCCAAATTTGACAAGTACTGTGATAGGCCATATAAACTGATAGACTATGTTTTAAGATGGTCGGGCACTTATTTTCAAAATAGCATGTTAGCATAGCATGCTGTATCTACGANCTGATAGACTATGTTTTAAGATGGTCGGGCACTTATTTTCAAAATAGCATGTTAGCATAGCATGCTGTATCTACGATAATGTAATCAATTTCTACTCTAGGGGAACCAGAATTTATAGGTCCGTCTGATTACTTTAAATAAGCGATACTTCATACATCTTAATTATGTTGCATTATTTAATATGTATTNTTATAGGTCCGTCTGATTACTTTAAATAAGCGATACTTCATACATCTTAATTATGTTGCATTATTTAATATGTATTTCCCAAATGTAATTTAAAAAAACGGAATAGTATAACTTTGTCCAACTCGCATGTATGGTTGCACTGGTAAGTACTTCAATAAATAATTAAGCTCCGGCTAGATTTAATTCTAGAGTATTACTTTCTCAGACCTCAGAGGTCAAACTGGACACAAAGTATGAAGGAATTCCTATTTTACGTATTGTGCCAAATCATCTTACCAACCGAGTGGCCGAGATGTTGGTTGAAAATAGTATTTATACATATTAAATCATATTTAATAATTATCAGATTGAAGTAAGCCATGAACATTAAAATAAAAATTANATAGTATTTATACATATTAAATCATATTTAATAATTATCAGATTGAAGTAAGCCATGAACATTAAAATAAAAATTTATTTTCATTTAGTGAAAAGAAGTACTGCATTTCAAAATAAACAACTCCTTGGCAACCTATACAACGAGATTGGCTTAAACGATCATTGACTGTGTAATGTGGCGCTGCAAATGAAAATGTATGAAGTTAACCTGCCTATACCGGCTTACAAAAACTACTAATTTCGTTGACGTATTTACANCTGCAAATGAAAATGTATGAAGTTAACCTGCCTATACCGGCTTACAAAAACTACTAATTTCGTTGACGTATTTACAATGAGCACCAAAGGACGCGAGAGTGAAGCATCACACTGCCTAACTTTGTATGCTGACAGTATATATGCAAGCATCAAATGACCGAATATATTAACATTTTTTGTTTGCCATTTTTTAGAAGATAGCACAAAGTGAAAAATTACGTTTTCGTGTTCTATCTCGGGGAAACTATTGACTGATACCCACCAAATTCAGACAAGTTAAACTTTTGCAGTCCATCTAAATTTTAATGACCTACGTAGATAGTCACATATTTTCAAAATCACAGCAACGTAAATAATTTTATGTCAGTATGCCACATGTCCCAAGCAATTTCAACCGACTTAATATGTAACATTATGTATAACAAACATAGAATATGGCGATAAATCTCTGTTTTGTTCTCTAGTAATAAAGATATCGCCACATGAGAAAATTGAGCTTTTTTGTCATAAATCCGGGACCAATCAACCGAATCAGACCGAACTTTTCACACTAGTATTGCTACAGAATGCCCTGTTTAAAATGTGTGTGGCTTTATTTGCAGAATGGCTGCAATGCAAATAAGTTAACCGTATCTATTCAATAATTTGACGTATTTCAGTATGTATAAGAAGCATTAGATATANCTGCAATGCAAATAAGTTAACCGTATCTATTCAATAATTTGACGTATTTCAGTATGTATAAGAAGCATTAGATATGCCTATACAGATATACAGAGCCTGTTTTATGGAGTTTTGTACGATTGTGCTAAATGAGAAACTAAAGCTTGCATGTCATATACCGGGAACCGGTCAAGCTGTTTCCACCAAATTTCGCACGAAAGTANAAATGAGAAACTAAAGCTTGCATGTCATATACCGGGAACCGGTCAAGCTGTTTCCACCAAATTTCGCACGAAAGTAGTGTTACGGTAGGTCGTGAAAACTTGCATGATTTATGTGACTCACGCACTTATTTTCAAAATGATGCCCCCGTAAATATTTGAAGTCGATGATCCTAGTCTACTAAAACTTCAAACGTATTACTATAGAAGGCGATGTTCCGAATCCTACATTCATTACGTAGTTTGTACGAGGTGTACTGTACGAGGTGTACAGATTACTGTACGAGGTGTTCTTTGTTCGAGTCCCAGGTAGGGCACGTGCGTATTTGTAATAGTCTCACTAGTATTGCAATTGTTTCTGGTTGCATCTCTAATGATATCGCTATCAACGAGACGTCAAGACACACCTACTATCTAACCCAGTATTTCCCAAAGTATGGGTCGCGATCCACTGGTGGGCCGCAGACTAAAATTTGGTGGGCCCCGAAAAATACAATTTCATACATAAACATATGCATGAGTTATAAATGTTATAATTGAGTACCTACACATGTGCAATGCAACTGTCAATCAGACGTAAAACACCACGCAGAGTGCGCAGTGACAAGAATTGAAGANTACCTACACATGTGCAATGCAACTGTCAATCAGACGTAAAACACCACGCAGAGTGCGCAGTGACAAGAATTGAAGTGGACACCAAAGCTGTAATGGGAATAAATAGAAAACAAATGAATCCTTCGCATTGACAAATCCGATTTCTTACAACCAACATGATTTTTAAACTAAATTAGTAATATAACACTTTGCGTAATGCTGTTTGACTAGGTATCTTTTTTCATTGAAATTTGTTCTTTAATTCTTCAACTTATTAAACAATTTTATTAATCCTACTACCCTTCACTTCCTTACTCTACGTAAGAAATACAATGTGAACATGATGGAACAGATAAACGGTACGTTTCTCGCATAAGGCATTAAAGTGGGTCCTGAACTTTGGCATTTTTTTTAATGGGTCGCGGTTGTTAGAACTTTGGGAATCACTGATCTAATCTATTAATAACCTCATTAAAATTATCTGCATCCATGTAAAGTAAAGTAGGCTCATTAGTTATATTGATAACTTCTTGTTGTGACTTTTATTTCATTAGCAAAGTTAGAACTAAATGTCCTTAAATTTTTGTACGTTAATATTAAAACATAAACAAGCTATTGACATCATAAAATGATTTTGCATTGTACAAAAGATTGGTTACATCAAACAAATGGAATGAATAAAAACAGCATATTACTTAATACATTAAATAAGCTAACCGATACAAATTATATAGGTCTGTGTTAAGAACTAGACGCAACAAGTGGGAAGAAATAAGCATTACTGTAGTGCAAATAACGTAACTTCTTGCTTATATTAACAATATTAATTATATGTGAGCTTTTAAAACTTTTAAAAAACCAAAATTAACTAAGCGGAAAACAAATTGTATCAAAATCGAAACGACCTGAGTCGTGGAAATCGTTACCGTAACTCCATCCAAACGGATGTAATTTCCAATTACATAAATGGAGGATATGTTAGTGACAATTATTTTGAACCGTGTAAAGCGAACTGTCTAGTAGATGGTGTTTCTTCAGTGCCTCGAAAACTGTTGACCGTATCGAAGAAAAGGACTGATCCACTTTATGGATGTCTGTAGACATCAAATATTGTTCGCAAGATACGATTCTTGTCTGTCAAAAATTTGTGAGGACTGTTTTCCACCAGCATCTGGGAAACAATTGGAAATAGTTTCGTATAGCTGGAGTGAACGTTTTGAAAAAATTATTATAATGTGTGATATGTGGGGCGAAATTAGTGCCAGAGGTGTTCATTTTTAATTACGTATTCTGCTCATTTGCGGTTTATTTATGCGCTGCGAATGTGTGCTCAGGGTGACCCTCGCGCAATCCCGAGCAATATTCGACGACAGTCGTATTACTAAATTTCTACAGAGGCCACACATGATTGGTGGGGNGAAGCTGGCTGTGAGTAGACCCATCTGCCCTGCCTGAGATGAGAGGTTGACTTCAGATTAAGCTGCAATGTGCTGATGCTGACTGCAGTGCCGACCGTTGCTCTCTGCGTGTGCTACGATGAACGCTGATCCTCTGCTGACGAACGCAGTTCCATAGACGGGCTATAGGTGGCAGGGCGATCACTTTATTTGAGTTTGCTCGTTTCTTTTCACGCACATCAGAGCTATGAATAACGTTTTTGACGTTTAGTTAAGCCATTCATTATTTATTTTACATANTTTCTTTTCACGCACATCAGAGCTATGAATAACGTTTTTGACGTTTAGTTAAGCCATTCATTATTTATTTTACATTCAGAATTTCAGTATTAAACCATATAAACAAAATACTGGTTTTTCCGCCTTGATTTGCGCCTGCGCAGCTTGGCCCTCGCCAATCACGTACGCCCTGCCGATCTGCTGTCGACCACGAGTTGAAAGCTGGTTAACTTGGTCAGCACTGCACTGCACTCCACACCTGCACTGCACTGCACTCCACATCTGCACTGCACTCTACATCCGCACTGCACTCTACATCCGCACTGCACTGCACTCCACATCTGCACTGCACTGCACTCCACATCTGCACTGCACCGCACGCCATCAGCCCAATGTAGCAGATCCTTTACTCGCTTGTATAAGATGCAAGGAGTAACTTACCGCTACAAACCCGTTAAAGTCCAGTAACAGTAAAACCAATACACGTGAAAGCAACCCCGAAGTATTTTTTTAATGCTTTTAGCGTTGGGTGTGGTATAATTCGAACAATATCCCGTTGTACCTACCATTACGTAGGGGACGAATGTTGTTGCCGGTTACCTGCACTTTGTTCAATGTTCGTTAACTGGAGACTCGTAAGTACTTGCTCGTCTTCGAGATAAGATAAACGAGCTAAAAAATACGCACCTCAGAGTTCATCTGTTCTCGACGTGGAATAATAAATCCACGCGTTTGTTCAGTCTGCAGTTTCAGTGTTGAATTGATTAATAGTCTCCGTTTCTGGGGATGCCGTTTATTGCACGTCATTCGTAAAAGTTGTGTTTGGTTATAAATTGCCGAGCGATTTCTGTGTGCGTTTGTGTGGCGGAGCGGTCTTAATGCACAGTGCGTATCACGTGATGCTGTCATGATTTCTGTGGCGTAACACCTAGGTAATAAATACACTGACTGACCCGCAACACTTTTACTGCCGGGTACCCTGTGACGTCACGAAATCCTTCCTAACTCCCTCCCTCTTCCATCTCGTTGACAGTTCTTTTTTTCGTCGAACAAGAGTGGTAGGATATCTTATTCGTTCTGTGTACCGTTAGTTTGGTCTTACGACGCTATTTAGCAGTCGTGCGATTCAAAACGGGTAAAACAAAATCGCAAGGAAATAATCGTGTTTTCTTGGAACTGAATCCTTTAATGGTTCTCCGTAAACAAGGCATCTTCGTCTTGGAAAGAGTGGGTGGATTTAAGGGGGCGATTACGTCAAACCAATCTTTCCTGCCTTGGTGTTTGGCGGGCCGACCCCTGTCAGATGTCTGGCATGCGTGGATAATCCGCCAAATTATTGGTATGAAACACGTGAAACAGTCGACATCTAGGAAACATCGGCGAAGCGTTACTCTTTGCGCTGGCGAACATTTTCGGCGTTGCTGTTGCGTTCATCCGCCCGCTGTGACCGTTATGCGTGATGGAGGAACACGTGAGGAAGGCACAACACAGCGCAGGGCTGCGTTCCAAAACGTCGCCCCGAGAGTCGAGTGAAGTAACACAGAGTTACAGCTGAGGAAAGCAGAGGTAAAAGTGGTTTTTTGGAACGAGCATGGTGTCAATAGAATTCTGTGTTTACAAATGTGTACTCGTTAAGCAACCAATGTGAATTCCAAAATATATTTGTCCCTTTCCCCCGAATTCGTTCTTTTTCAAAATCTAAGTTATACCTATACATAAACAGTTTTACTTGTGATAAAACCTTTACAAATGGTAACTTTGAAATAAAAATACGAATTTTATCACTCATCATTTGTAATTTTCACGTATACCTATATGTTCATTTCACTTTCCTCGTTGTTTCCTTCTGTGTAGAAAGCAATCTTTTGGAATGAGCAAAGTTCGTCATAATTGGAACAGTTTCAAAGCGAAATGAATGATAATGCAAAGTAATCAGTGTGTTTGTAAACAGAATTTCTTTTCAATTTGTTTGATTCTACTGAACTTGCCTTCATTTTAAGTTCACTCTGAGTTACTCGTTGAAATAGCGCGTGTAAAAGTTTTACTCTGCAGTTTTGGGACACTGCCGAGAGCGTGTAAAACATTTACTCAAACTGTTTTGGGACAGCCAGAGAGGAAGGTAGACTGGCAGAGTAACGTGTGTTGGAGCGAGTAGAGACGTGACCAGTTGCCCGGCCGAGCAGGGACAGGTCAGAGGAACTTGCACAGTATGGCGTGCGTGTAAAGCGGGCTCGGGCAGGGGAAACTGGAGCTGGTGGGTGGGTGGCCAGGTTGGCAGGACTTAGGCGGGCGGGGGACGCGCTGCCATTGTCTCGCCCGCCGGGGGAGACACCTGCGTCACTCGCCGGTAGTGTTTCAAGGTGGATCGGCCCGTGTCCTAGGCGAGGCAGCTGCGGGGCAGGTGGCGTCCTGCTGCAGCTGCAGCTGCGTCGTCGTCTCCCACACTCTTAGTTACGTACTTACTTGTTTAGGCTTCGTTTACACCGGCTTATTACTTGTATTTACACTTAACCTCGAATTCACGGTAAACTGAGCCATTCTGAAAGCCTTCTCATTTGGAATAATAGTCGATAAATATATTTTATTTTAGCCTTAGACGTTAACTTCCGAGTGCGGTGGAATATACACGCTGTATTTATTACTTACATGGCAATATTTATTTACAAAGGTGGTTAGAGGATAAAAAAAATGGCTGAACGGAAAAAGTAACTAGGGCCTCAAAAGTTCCCACTTTACCGTGAACGACCTATAACATACTGTACAGTGTACACATACGTAAAGATAAAAATAAAAATAAAAACGTAACAGAGATATGGTAACTGAAATAAATTAAACGCAAAAAATGGTCCGTGGTTTGAAATTAAATACATATATTGAGCAGGACTATAGTATGTGTCACAATGCACGTTACCAATAGGCTTGGTCACAGCTCGCCTCCCACCAGGGTGAATCGAGTTCGATCCCCGGTGTGGTCACTCACTTGTGCCGGGCGATGCCGCTGGTCGGCGGGTTTTTTTTTTGGGGGATCATTGGACAGGACAACGTCTGTCGAGTCAGCTAGTAATATAAATAAAAGGAAAGATTGTTTTATTAAATAAATAAGCTAACTCATGTGAATTCGTCGCGTCGAGATTCGCCTGCAGACACGTTACATGGCATGCTTTTAAAAAAATTAAACTTAAAACAAATACATTTAAAACTTTAATATCATGTGTTGTAATATCCGAGCGGTTTAAGGCGTCTGTCTTTCAACACGAGGTCCGGCAGTTCGACAAGAAGTTTTTCAAGTTCTTAATAAATAACTACAGATAGCAGCGCATCCTATGAGCCGACAAAGGAATTACAATAGACCGCACAAGATGATAAGGGCCACCATGCCGCCCAGTAAAGGCAACAGAGCAGATTGTAGCACTACCACATGTTACTGCTGGGTGCACAATCAGCTCTGTAGCGACATCAGAGCAGCATTGTAGGGAATACCATACTGGATTGTAGCCAGAACCCTACTCGTTTGTAATCGCAACATTCTATTCTGTAGAAAGTAATGACTTCACTGATTTGTGACGCCGTGACATTTTACAATATGTTCTGTTGGCGTTACCATATTACCTTTAACAATATTCGCAGGTTAGCCACAACCAAACAGACTGCTGACCCTATTGTAACAGTCTTGGAGGGTAACGGCTACAGAACTATGGCTCCTACAACAATATTTTTCTTTCATTGAAGTCAATAATGTATCAAGCTCAGTTTATTTATGATTTTTCTAAAGTGAAACGTTATGTGATGCCTAGTTTCCTTGACAGCTACACTGAAGAGCCAAAAAAACTGGTATAGCCGTGCGTGTGCAAATAACAGAGGTGTGGAACCAATCAGAGTAACGCGATGCGGTCGGCAGCTAGATCGGTTACTGCTGCANCGTGTGCAAATAACAGAGGTGTGGAACCAATCAGAGTAACGCGATGCGGTCGGCAGCTAGATCGGTTACTGCTGCACAATGGCAGGTTATCAAGATTTAAGTGAGTTCGAACGTGGTGTTATAGTCGGCACACGAGAGATGGGACATAGCANAGGGGGGTGGGGCTACACGATATTATGTAGGTGTACCAGTTTTTTTTGGCTCTTCAGTGTATTTTGGTATGTTAATCTTGTTACCGCCTACCTCAATCGCGTACTCTGCTCACACGGACACATTAGAAATTTTTTTCTGATTTGCAATAAGTAAGAAACTTGGTATATGTGAAAGCTGTATTATAATTACAGACCTGTAAAATTCGCGTTATTATTTGGCATCAGATTAAAACTTCAGAGTGCTGTAAATGCTCGAGCCGACATCGGTTCTCCATTGGCTGCTGTATACGTGTGACCTCACTTCACGTGACTAAACTACACAATTGTGAAGTGTTCATTTACTGGAGCGGAGTTACCCAAGNGGTGTACCAGTTTTTTTTTGGCTCTTCAGTGTATTTTGGTATGTTAATCTTGTTACCGCCTACCTCAATTGCGTACTCTGCTCACACGGACACATTAGAAATTTTTTTCTGATTTGCAATAAGTAAGGAACTTGGTATATGTGAAAGCTGTATTATAATTACAGACCTGTAAAATTCGCGTTATTATTTGGCATCAGATTAAAACTTCAGAGTGCTGTAAATGCTCGAGCCGACATCGGTTCTCCATTGGCTGCTGCATACGTGTGACCTCACTTCACGTGACTAAACTACACAATTGTGAAGTGTTCATTTACTGGAGCGGAGTTACCCAAGNATACGTGTGACCTCACTTCACGTGACTAAACTACACAATTGTGAAGTGTTCATTTACTGGAGCGGAGTTACCCAAGGCGTGCCAGATAACACATTGTCCAATCACAAAGTTACATGTGTTTCAAATTGAACATGTCCCCAAATAATAATGCTAATTTACAGGTATATACATATTATATATGAAACGAACTTCTAGGGGTAATATTTTGAAATGCATTAATAATTTTTTTACGAATCTCGGCATCAGTAAATGTGTTTCACGTCCAAAGTAAACACTACTTTTATTACTATCATCAAATTGGCAAGCTACTTTTTAAGGTATTATTCTGGAACTTAGCCTCGTATCACATTTTAAAACCCAAGTTATGCAGGCCGTTCAAAAACTGGAAACTCGCAGCTGTTTTTCTTCGTTTCACATTTGAAAAATAGAAGTCGAAGGGTAATGTATGCGAGATTATTTACAAACCAATTCCACGATGATTGCGAATACACTCGCAAACACATTCAACTAAAGCTCACCGATTATTACATACAAGTGTTATGAATTAATTTTTCCCGAAAAAGCTGACAGTGGGTTTATTCTTTTCAGGTTGGGAGAGAAAAAAGATACCTTATGTGGCAGTGTGACATAGGGAACATTTCCACCGCCAGGTGCACTCGTGTTCCAATTTTTTTTTGGGGAAATGGTTTGGGGGGGGGGAGATTTAAAACAACATTATAAACACTTAAATATTATTCAGTAAAATTCGTACAAAATTATTTTACTTAAAACAGATAAACGTCGCACCATCTAGTTCTGTGTGCACTACCTTCTTCAATATCATTGGTGTTAAAAATAACGGAAAAAGTGTGTGCAGAGTGTTTACAATCAAACAAAGCAACTGAAACGGAAATTTTTAAGTGCATGCAACTTAATTATGTAGTTTAAAAAATCCCAGTCTTAAAATGTAATATCCATAAAAACTTAATAATTGTCTCCCGACGAACTTCAAAATAAACAGTTGCATCATGACGTTGTGAAATGAGAGCCAATCACAAACAGTGTTACATCTCAATCCTAGTTCCGAACCGAGATCAGGAGATCTGCGATCGGAACTCGGCAGTTCACGTTGGTGCAACACTCGNATCTCAATCCTAGTTCCGAACCGAGATCAGGAGATCTGCGATCGGAACTCGGCAGTTCACGTTGGTGCAACACTCGTACATTGGAGCGCGGATCCAACTGAAGATCGTGTTTGAACCAAGAACTTAGGATCTCGGTTCAGGGCTGTTAATGGTGCAACCGGGAATTTGTGATTGCAATCTTGCAAAGCGCGGTAAGAGGACCTTGCGCAATGTGCCCGTAAGAAGGTACACGCTTTCTATAGGTCGTTCTCGGTAAAGTGAGCACTTTTTGAGGGCCTAGTTACTTTTTCCTTTCAAGCATTTCTTATCCTTTATCCACTTTTTGAAATGAATATTGTCATGTAAGTAATAAAAACAGCGTGTGTATTCCACCGCACTCGGAAGTTAACGTATAAGGCTACAATAAAATATATTTATTTACTAATATTCCAAGTGAGAGGGTTTTCAAAAGTGCTCACTTTAACTTGAATAGCCTATAACAGGGGTATATATTAAAACCATCAGTTTTGAATAATTTTCAATTAAAATACGCTTTGTAAAATAATCAAGAAACTGTCACATGCGTGTAACGTTACGTAAATGGTGTTCGTACCAGAGGGAAAAATATTTAATAAGCCTAGTTTTCAGATTACTAATAGATTTATATAAACTCTGCACACTTTTAAGTGCGGAGGGGAAACGACACTGGAGCACTGCAACGGGCGTGAACCTGACGTCGACGATTCGACGCCGTCTGCTGCGGACTGGACTGGACTGGACTGGACTGAACTGGACTGAACTGGTGGCACACATGCCATTGCGTCAGCTTCCATTGTCCAGAAACCACAAACGCCTCAGACGTCAATGGGCACGTGAACGCCGTCGCTGGCGTGCTGAGTGGCAAAATGTTGTGATTTCGGAAGAGTCCTGCTTTAACCTGTTCTACAGTGATGGCCGCATGTGTTAGATGCTACCGTGGTGACCGCAATCGGGCAGCCTGCACTGTGGAGCGGCATAGAGGGTAAACGTCAAGTGTGATGGTGTGGGGCGCCATTGGATACGACATGCGATCTCGACTCCTACGTATTGAGGGCAATCTGAACAGTAACCGCTACATCAGGGAGGTTTTAGAAGCCGAAGTACTTCCCCTCCNATTGAGGGTAATCTGAACAGTAACCGCTACATCAGGGAGGTTTTAGAAGCCGAAGTACTTCCCCTCCTTCAGGTGACTCCACATGCCATATGTCAGCAGGAAAATGCCCGGCCACATGTGGCGAGGAGTGTGCAAGCATTCTTCAATGAATGACTGGTGTCACTGCTTCCCTGGCCTGCACGTTCGCCTGACATGTCGCCCATCAACAATGTCTGGGATATGGTTGGTCTGTGACTTGTTCGTCACGGACCTCCAGCAACCACTGTTGATGCTTTGTGGACTCGCATACAAACTGCGTGGAGGGTGATCATCCAGGAACATATCCAGGTCCTCTTTGATTCCATGCCACGACGTTTAGAGGCTCAGATTGCAGCACGTGGGGGCTTCACACCATAATCAATTCTCAAGGACAGAGATCATATACAGTTATATAATCCTAATCAATTGTGTATTGTCATGTATTTAATCTGTGGTATAAAGTTCATTTCAATCACATGTATTCTTGGTGTTGCATTTTTCACAAACGTTAGTGTATTACAAATATTGGCATCTTTTTTTTGCGTTATTAAATGCCAAAGTAGTATTCGCGTGGATTTTGTGTAGCAAAATTCGAGGAATTACAAAAGTGAAACAAAAAACAAAACTGGACAGCATTATCTTGAGATAATTTGGAAATCCACTTTTGGCTGTAAAACACTTCTCTTTTCGTGATTCTATGCATGTCTTGAAGCACAGTAGTACTTTTTATTGTATTTAAACATGAATCATTTTATTTTTAATGAGAGAGTGGATTTTATTGTTTTTGTAGCAAAAATAGTAGAATCGGAATTTTTATGTTTAATTTTGGAAAACATTTTCTCTGAAAAATAGGATCTACAAGTTGGACACGATGTGGCTGAAGTATCAAACTGTAGTTTTTGCTCTTGGCCCACTAAAATAGTACGTATAGGCAACTACGAGGATCTCAAACCGATCTCCTCATTCTTCTCATACTCTTCCCCTCCTTTTCTTCCTGTTCATTAACTGGCCGATTGATCGTAAACTACGGGATTAATGTGGCTAATCCCAGAGCCGAGAACTCCACGTTGTTTCCCAGGTGCTTTCTCAGTTTAGCGTGAATACTGTGCTGTCTAGTAGAAAGTTTTTTTCGTTGCGTAGCGACGCTGTATAGTCGGTTCATGACTGGAAGATACTTTCTTGAAGCCCTGCTAAAGATCTACTTTCAAGCCCATTTCGTATCCTTCTGCCAAAGGGTAAACAAACATTGCCATGTGGCAGTCACATGGCATTGTTTACATGCAATGTTTACATTCCACTGTGTGTGTGTACATGTGTTCGTACATGCACGTACCCATCATAAAAGTAATGTATATATTATTAATGGATATCCCACAAGCGTAAAGTTTTTAATCTTGAG
>NQII01001356.1:32198-57921 GCA_002778355.1 Clitarchus hookeri
GCACGTGTGTCGACCACATCTCGCCAACAACACACGGAACGAAGGTTTGTAAACAAATGGCCGCTCTACTTTCACCTTGAGCGTGATCTTGTGAGTATGCAAGAAACATTGAAATCAAAGTACGTTAGCATCACGTCATTAATAATTGGCATAATAAGATACAAGTCTTTTCGAAATCCATTTGTAAGCGATAAATTAACAATTGCGTTAAAACTTTAGAACTATTTCCTCTCTTTGTGCTGGCAACTTAACGGCATAACTGTATCCGTGCTCGCCGCTGTTTGTAATGTTATATGCATGTAGCTAACGGCTAGGGTGTTTTTTCAAAGGTTGATTTTCAAAAGTTTCTTCCAGTCGTGAACCGACTATAGTCCGTTCCACGAGAAACAATATGCGCGCTGAGGTTTTCTTTGCAGCAATATAACATCACCCGCGTGTGCTCGAGAACAAGCATCTTTCTTTCAAGGCAGCGAGGCCGGAGCTGTGCCATAGGATGTGAGAATTTTCACGTGTGTCGTTGATGCCTGATTTTTATTTATTTTATGCACTTAACAGTTATGAAAATCAGTGAACCTAACCGTAGCCAATTAACTGTGCGCGGTGCGTAATTTCATGCTACTGTGCATATTTTTGGAACGCTATCTTGATAAACTAAGAAACTTTAACCAAAGATAATATTTGTTGCCAACTTTGAAGGCAATATCATACCGGGGTGATGCATTCTTTTAGCGTGATGTATGTTGCACCGCTAAGACATACAAATTTACTGCCTAAGAGATATCTATATAAGAATGTTTCATTCTGGCAAACTTATTTTTCCACAAAGTTGGCAAAAGTTGCTGCCTGGGTTACTTTTTCATGGATTTTCGATACCAACTGCCCANAACTTATTTTTCCACAAAGTTGGCAAAAGTTGCTGCCTGGGTTACTTTTTCATGGATTTTCGATACCAACTGCCCTGAACCTAAAAATTAGAATTTCCGTGTTTAGTATTTATTTGTGTCGCATATCCTTTTAAAAGCTTATTTGTATTTAAACTATGAAATGGAAAATATTTTGATATGCTGTAGACGTAGTGGTGCTGTTGTCCTGTTAACGTGCATGAATATGTGTATAGGTCATTCACGGTCAACTGAGTACATTTGGAAGCCCTGCTCGAGAACTACTTGTATGATCCTTGTGTATTCTTCCGCCATATGCACAATTAGCCTTGTCATAGGCCTGGTCACTTTATGCATGCGTCGATCAAGTGAAACTGTGACATTATTATAAGAGTAAATATTTCACAAATCTACTACTTTCTACACTTAGGCGTTATAAAAAAATATAGACAGCAAAATAAATAATTTCAGTATAAACATGTTTTGTATCTAACTCTTTAAATCCAACGTTAAGGCGTGGAACTATTTCCGCTCCTTCGTTGCCAACTTTACTGGGCGCATGCCTCTCAGTGCGCCAGTTATAATATACGCGGGTAGAAGCAGTGGCATTTTTCAAAGGTGAAGTTTAAAAGTGCTCGCTTTATAGTGAACAGCCTTTAAGCACATTCATCTTGAGATCGCCGTGACATTACTGGTTCAGTATTACACGTAGTTGAAATGTGGTTCGTAGCGGCGACAGCGCTAGAGCGGCGTGTTGGCCTTGTCGCTGTCGCTCGGCTGAGGTCGTGCGTTTCCGCGGCGTGTGGCGCGCATGCGCACCTCCTCCGCCACGCCGCCGGCGGCTGGCAGTTCTGCTCGGCTGGACCGGCTCGCCAGCATCCTGGTACGTCCGGCCTCGCATCTGGCGAGCCGGCAGCCTCAGTTTCGCCCCTACACGCGCTGCACCAGCGGCAATCCCGCCACACCTTGTCTGTGTCGGCCTACCGCCGTCTGCCTACGCCGCAAACACCGCTCACAGCTTCGGCAGGAAACGCCGAGGGATGCATGTTTACGAATAGCATTGAAGAAACGTTATACGCGCGTGTATACAATTTTCGGTTCCTCCAGTCTTCCCCCGGGTCTCCGGGATTTTCGCTAGCGAGAAGCATGCCGGGCGATGCCGTTGGTCGGCGAGTTTTCTCGGGGATCTCCCGTTTCCCCCCGCCCTTTGATTCTGGCGCCGCTCCATACTCACCTCGATCACCCTCGTCGGCTCTCAAGGCCTCGTNCGTTTCCCCCCGCCCTTTGATTCTGGCGCCGCTCCATACTCACCTCGATCACCCTCGTCGGCTCTCAAGGCCTCGTTGTTAAGAGCCGCCCAAATCTCTTCACTCACTTTACTCATTCCATCCTTCCCCAGAGGTTTTTTTTTTAAATAGCAAAAAAATTCACTAAAACTTGATTTATCGTGATCGGTTTTAGGCGTGAACATTGTGATACAGAATCTTCCAAAGTTGCATGGAACATACGTGACATGTCAAGCTTCGATTTTTAATTTCTTGTCATGAAGTATGATTACGAAGATTTTGTAAAACAAATCCAAGATGAATAACATCCCTCCACCTTCGGGAACAAACAGCCTACGGTCTGGCTAGTTTGCAATTATCAGCTTTATAAACGTGTTCAGACGCGATTCAAGGGGGTGACTGACTGGCAGGCCAAAGGTTTCTGGTTCGACTCCCAGCCAGGTCCAAAATTTTCTCCGCGGGAAAAATTACCTTCCCTGGTTCAGGATTTTTTTTTTTGCTGTCCCTCTAATCTAGCTTTAAGTAAGGCAGTGACAAATCACTTTAAAATCATTAGATACGTAGCCAGAGGGTATATGGAGGTTGTAAACCCCCCTCCCCAACTATCTCCCTTCCCTTCAGTCAGTATAACCTCCCCTTGAGAAATTTCTGGCGACGCCACTGACACTCATGTAGTTTCATCCGCATTTGGCGTTCAAGCCAGGCTCAGAACTCTGCATCTTACATTAATATTAACTTGAAAGTACGCAGAATCTATCTGAAATTATGTAGGAAACAAGACACAGTGCGTCCTCAATTAGATAACAATTTTAAACTTATAGTTGGAACCCGATACACTTGTGGCAAAACATTAAAAAGTGTAAAGAGATAGGAACTTTCCTGTGCTTGACACATTTCAGTGTTTTGCAACAGGTTTCTCATTGTAAAAATATATTTTATATCCCCCTCCCCCTCCCCGAGACTTGCGCTACCTTACAATAGTATTTGGTTTTAGTTGTTGCCCTTGAGGAAATCAAAAAAAAAAAATGGTTGCCTGTAAAGTCGGTTTTACGGGCGAAGATTTTACGTGACAACGTAGTGCTGCGCGCGCGGCAGACCGATCATAGTTGAGTGGGAGAGAGACGCAAGGCATTCGGCGGGCCTCTCTCTCGTTCGGTGACTCATCGTAACGTTACCGAGCGTTACACTTTTTCATAAGTGACTCCCAGCCGCAACCTAATTTAAGACGTTGTCACGTCAATAAGTTTATTTTGTGCCTGATTTACTGAATTATAATATGTAGAATGATAATAAATTAAGTATAAAAATGCATGGATAGTTGACTGCATACAAAACATTAATTCTGTCGACATGTACAAATTTTGGAAACAATTGGCGAATCGTTTTTTTTTTGACGTGACAACGTCTTAAATTAGGTTGCGGCTGGGAGTCACTTATGAAAAAGTGTAACGCTCGGTAACGTTACGATGAGTCACCGAACGAGAGAGAGGCCCGCCGAATGCCTTGCGTCTCTCTCCCACTCAACTATGATCGGTCTGCCGCGCGCGCAGCACTACGTTGTCACGTAAAATCTTCGCCCGTAAAACCGACTTTACAGGCAACCATTTTTTAATAGGGATTGAGACAGACGACATATCCATGGATTGAATATGGAAAGATTGCGAAAGTGAACGAAATATTGATGGAAATATTAATTGAAAGATTGCGAAAAATTGACGGTAAGATCGAAAGATTGGTGGGGATTGGCGAAGATTGTGGAGCTGCGTGCGGTGTTGATTCAGGGAAATATTGAAAGATTGGTTGAAAGTTTGCGAAAGATTGATGAAAATATTGCTGAGGATTGTTTGTGGATCGGCGAAGATTGTGAAAGATTGATGTAAAGATTGGAATATTAATGGATTGATCCAAATATCGATGAAATGACTGGACGATTGACGGATTGATGATCAAGAAGAGCACAGGAGATGAGACTTGAATGCCCTCATACATTCCAAGTCTCCAGGGTCTGGCAGTATTGGCATTTAAATTAATGCCAATTAAGCCTATAAAAGTGTTGGTAGATACTGAATCATACCATGATTATAACATACTCGTGCATGTGGTCGCCATTAGTATGATGGGCTTGGTTTAGTCATATATACATATAAAAATCTATATATATGGGGGATTCTGAAAATATATTTTCGTTTGGTGGTTAGGGAAATAGTTGAATCTAAAGAAGGTCTAGTCATTCCTCATAATTTAGCTTGTTTATATTAACGAGGTTCAAAATGTTACTGAATTATCCATTATATATATTACACAGCGTGTCATTAAACACAACTTTGCGGAAAAGGTGATGAAAAAGCTTCTACTGCAGCAGAAGATATGCTTGGGTGTAAATTGGAGTTTGAAATGGAAACATTTCTGCTTTCTCACAAAACCTCGCTGAAAACATGTCAACATGATATTCTGAAGATACAATATTAGCATTTTAAAATGATATTCCTTTGGATTGGGTATGTTCCTATATAAAAAAAATGGTTGCGTGTACTTATATACGCGCGTTAGAAGTTATACTTCTTTCGCGTGACTAAAATAAAATATTATTACGTATGTTACCATTTCACGCTTATATTCATCCAGAACTTGTCCCATATCATAATTGAATAAAACTATATAAATGAAATGTTTTTCAATTTGATTATTACATGAACTGATTTTCTGTCGGTTTTAAATATAACCACGTGCTATGTTGTGTACATTGCGTTTGTATAAAGCTAGACGATACGCGCATGCGCGTTGGGTCACACCCCTACCACGTTCACTGTCGAATTTCGTTACACTGTGCGCGCGCAACTTCCGTTGCACACTAAACTTTTACCCTCAACGCGCCAAAAAAAATATAACTTAAAAAAAAACGAACAGCATATTTTGCCTTTTGTGTCTTGAGATAAGCTTTTCCGAATAGGTCAGATACTTCGAAATGTCACAGCTCTGTCTGTCGTCTTCAATAATATTCACACTTCTTCCTGGTAGTAATGCTTCAGAACTTCCATCTAAGTATCGGCTCTCAAGACCTCGCTATTAAGAGCCGCCCAAATCGCACTCACTCACTCACTCCCATCTAAGTTCTGGCTAGCATCTGTAGCTTCTGTATGCTGTGTGGGGGCAAAGAAATTATTGTAACATGTTTCTTTCGGGTTTTGTTGATGAGACCAAGGTTCCTAGTATTAGTAAAATTTTCACCCAGAATAAGCAGGACTGGATCAGAACCAGTGGCGGCTGGTGACTTTTGAAACTGGGAGGGCTGTAACGGTCTTAAGTGCGACGTCTTTTCCCTTGGACACAGTGGTAAATGAATCACACGCGGCAAGATTCTGTTTTACCACCGCATCCCCAGCTGATATTTGTGTTACCCACAGTATTGAACGCGTAAGTTATCTGGAAATAATACAACCGGCTACCAAGAAATGGGACTTTCACTACGCGTGCATGGATTTAGGTTTTATTTGTTTATAACCATCCAGGTTATTGTCGTGATAAACAGGATGACGGAGAAAGGGGTAATTTTTTTTTGTTGTAACGAGTGAACGGCACAACCTACACTCGCGATACAACTCCAACTGTTAAGACTATTTGTTATTAACTTGTTGCCAACCTAACTCGCAGCCTGCATGCCGGTATGTACTGTAGCATGTGCGNGGTTATTGTCGTGATAAACAGGATGACGGAGAAAGGGGTAATTTTTTTTTGTTGTAACGAGTGAACGGCACAACCTACACTCGCGATACAACTCCAACTGTTAAGACTATTTGTTATTAACTTGTTGCCAACCTAACTCGCAGCCTGCATGCCGGTATGTACTGTAGTTGTGGGCAGTGAAATCTTCCAAAGGTTGATTTGGAAAAGTGCTCAACTTGACCGTGAGAATAGCCTTATATTTGTCCAACGCAAGTGACGTTGCCACACAGCCTACCTGAAGCTGTTTCATAGAGAAAGGCGTCCTTCACTGGCGCTTTCATCAAGCACGGCGTCATGGCGCTCGGCTGGCTTGGTGATGGTCCGAGCCTAACTTGCCTTTTATACAACACTAGCTTATCCGGCCACGCCTTGCTCTGGCATTAAAGATGTTGGTTCTATTCATTTCTGTGAAATTAATTGAAATAAATATATGTATATGTATATATGTAAAAAAAACATTGAGAACAACAAACTGAAATGTTCAGACAGACAGCTGTCAACAAAGGCGCTTCCTAACCGCTTTCGTACCATTTTTACTCGAAAAACGTCTAAAATCATGGTTTGCAGGTAATACAGATAAAAAATAAAGGTGCACAAACACTCGTGGGAACGAAAGGAAGGTTTATAAAAAAAACATAATGAAAATTGGTTGATTTTTTCGGGAGTTATACGCGTCCGAACAAACGGTCATATATATATATATATATATATATATAATAGAGACCGCTGAACATTAAGTGAATTTTTTACAGAAGTAATTGTTAAAATAGTTAGTAGACTATTTACATTGAGATACACTGTGGCTTTGCGCAATTAAACTACACAGGTGGTCCTTAGACTGAGCAAACCACGTGTTTCGAGGCAGCGATATTTTGCTTTGCGGATATTTCTCAATTTATGTTCCATTANCTTAGACTGAGCAAACCACGTGTTTCGAGGCAGCGATATTTTGCTTTGCGGATATTTCTCAATTTATGTTCCATTAATTATTTTTTTTAATTTTTGTCAGTTTTTACGCGCTTTTACATTTTTTATTGTTTGCGCTGTATCAACTTTTGAACCCAAAAATCACCCAAAAAAAAACTAGAGACTAGTTTATAACGTCGTTGGAATTTGAAGGTATCATTCTATTTCCCTCCAAATAATCTTANAAAAAAAAACTAGAGACTAGTTTATAACGTCGTTGGAATTTGAAGGTATCATTCTATTTCCCTCCAAATAATCTTAGCTTATTTTCGTAAACACCACTACAGAATCTGGACACATTAACTATAGGTACATCTTCAAAGACACTGCACAGGAGATTAAAATGATAGGGTCCATTTGGAACTTACCGTGGGCGATTTTGATTCCGACTTAAGTTCATCAGAAAATTCCTCCGACCGGTAAAAAACTCCAGCTTGCAAATGTTTCGGTTGAGCTCGTCAACTTGCTGAATATATCCTTTCAATTAAAAAAATGGTGACTTGGAAATTACATATACTTATATTGGTTATATTGAAGAATTAACTATGACCATGTTTCACGTCACGTGGTTATGCGAAGCAAGAGACCAACTCTCACTGTGTTGGTTGAATGTGGCCATTCGCCTGCTGTAAGTCAAGCCTTGTGTCTGATTTGCAAATGCGTGCTGCTGAAGATGCCCCATTGGCTGGGCCGTCAGCTGGCGGGTAGGTTACCACGTGCTGATTGATGAACAGCATTGCAACATTTTGCTGGCCAGTGACGTAATTTTGCTGGCTTGTGAGGCTGGAGTTCGCCGTACGTAATACTGTTTCGCCTCTGTATTCCCAAGTACTCTGTGCTGTCGGCGTTAATAGTCGATTCACGGTTACTTACAGCTTATCTGAAGCTCCGCTGAAGTTCTTTCAGACTAGTATTCCGCCTCGTGCAAACAAAAGGTTTAACTAAGTCTAGAAAATTACACCGAAGGGACACCCCACCGTTTTTGTCAGCACTCAGTTTAATAATATTGTGCATGAGAACTATTTCTTACCATGGCACTACCAACACACGCATATTCGTTATGTTTTAATTCTAATTATAAAAACTTTTTTTTTGTCGTTATAATATAAGTAAAAGTTCAGTTTAACCAAAATAAAGTATTGTTATGTTAACAAAAATATAAAACTATTATGCTCTGNTAATATAAGTAAAAGTTCAGTTTAACCAAAATAAAGTATTGTTATGTTAACAAAAATATAAAACTATTATGCTCTCTGACACATGACATCTTTAGGAAACAACCAGATACGCCATACATAGCGCCATGTAAATGAATACAATCTCCTTAAGTTAAAAGNATGACATCTTTAGGAAACAACCAGATACGCCATACATAGCGCCATGTAAATGAATACAATCTCCTTAAGTTAAAAGTTAAAACTGCTTTTATTTTACTTAATAAGATACATTTCTTAACATTGTTCATTTCCTAGTCTAGTTGTCCTTTGTTGCTCGCCTTCCTCGTGTGTTCCACGCGTGCCAACCTCTGACACATGATGCGATGTGTCAAAGGTTTGATTAGAAAAGTGTGAATTACTGAGAATAGTCTAGAGCAGCGTTTCCTAACCTTTTTCAGCCACGGACCCCTAGGAAATCAATCACAATTTTCAAGGACCCCCTTAATAAAANAAAAAGTGTGAATTACTGAGAATAGTCTAGAGCAGCGTTTCCTAACCTTTTTCAGCCACGGACCCCTAGGAAATCAAGCACAATTTTCAAGGACCCCCTTAGTAAAAAAAAAACAGCAAAAAATTTCGGACCATTAATTTTAATACGTTAACGTGAAGGTTGGTGTTGCTTTTTTTTGCAACTAAATGAATGATATTCGAGTTGATGTTACTACTAAGTTGTAATCTCAAATCGGATTCCACTTGTAATCTGTTCAGTCACGGCCCGCACTCACTTCAGTCAGTCTCGCACACCGCCCGCTGGCGCACGTTCGTCGTGCTAAGTAAGCGTAGCGATTACCAGACACCTGGTGGCATTTATTTATTATTGTTAAGTGGTCCAGAGATGAAACTGTGAACCCCCATACACATACTCGTGGACCCCAGGTTAAGAAACACTGGTCTAGAGGCAGTGTGTGTGGAGCAGAGTGCCGGCGGAAGTGGATGTCGCGAAGGCGCGTGGCATGGGTGGAATGCGGGCGGTGGACTGCGTTCTGCGGGCGACTGTACCGGCAGGGGAAGCGTGCACTGGAGGCAACTGGACGTTTCGTCACGGCGCGGCCCATACCTGCAAGCCCTTGTCAACGCCGCTCCAGCCACCACCACCCCCTCCCCCCTAGCACTGTGCAGAGGAGAGCAGAGAACCTGCCTTGGCTGTAGGCCTGCGCTGCTCACGTCGCCGGGGGCTACACACTCGCCAAGTCGTCGCCCCTACGCACAGCTCGGCAAGTTCTCGGCCATCGTTTCTTCGCCGGTAAATATCACTGAACACATTTATGTCAAAGTGATGTTAATGTATGTTTCCTTTATATCCCACAAGCCTCGTCTACACTCCGAAACATGCTTCTATATGCCGTTCATGCTAAACTGAGTATTTTTGGAATCAACGTTTGGAAAATGTCACTCCCCCTACCTGCATATCGATGGCTTAGAATGAAAACCTCGTAACTCAAATTTTTTTTGGTGAAAATGAAGTTTTGATATTGTTAATTGGAAAATTTCGCATCGCACGTTTTAAGTACTCCAAATGAATAAAATGATGAATTTTTATTCAATTGGAACTGTGTAAATGGTGAGATAAGAAGTTTTCCAGCCAAGCGTGTCAAAAGTAATTTTTGACAAAAACGTGAGATACTAGGTTTTCGTTCCAAGCCATCGGCATATTTTAACGAGTACACTGACTGGCCTGCTCTGCTCCCTGTAAAGTTGGCAGCGACGCACGGAAAGTAGTTCCATGTAACGTACAATGAAAAGTTTGACGTAAACATTTGTGAATACTGAAATAATTTCTTTTGCTTTCTGATTTTTCAATGCACGTGCGTGTAAGAATAAGCAAATTTGTAAATATTTACGTTCCTAATAACCTCACAGTTTTAAGTTATCCGACGTATGAATAAAAGTGATCAGGCCTGTGCCAATGTTAATTTTAAGGTGGAAAAATACATAATATTTATACAAGTAGACCTCGGGCAGGGCTTTGAAAAGTGCTCAGTTTACCGGGAACAGTCTTTACAAACACGGTTTCCAGGCAGTTTGCGAAATGTTTCGTAAGTTTTCTTAATATTAGGAAACACATTCGGGTTTAAGAAGCAATGTTGCATATTTTCTAACTGAATGGAAAACATGCAACAATGTTGGCGTGTCTGAAACATGTTCGGCAACTAAGCGGGGGAAATAAGCCAGTTTTTGGACATCAGTGGGTTCGGGTTTCTCAACTGTCAAATGTACCAATGTCTGTAATCTTGTCCGTAATTGATAATTTTATTAAAAATTAGTGTGTGTAAACATGATAACACAGGGAAACTCGTTGCTTTTAAATTGTCGAGCAGTTCTGTGCGATATCGCATTGCGAGCAAATAAATCGCCTCCTCCTAGGCAGGCGTGCCACATATTTCATAACAAAATCCAGTAGCGAAAGCTGCTTCTTCTGGCAACATGTTAAACGGAACCGCAGGTGAACACAACGCCGTACAGAAGTAAGGGTAGTGAAATACAACTTAGTGTTTCGGAAACAGCTGTAAACAATTTACAACCTGTTTGGAAACAACATAAAACATAGTTTCCAGACATGTGTTTCCTACTGTAGACGAGGCTTTACGCACTGTCTGAACTGGAAAACCAATATTCACGTTTGTAGTAGAGAAGTATAACATATGCAGGGCTAGAACTTGGTACTCCTCATTTTTTTTAGATAAGATTCCTCGTGGGCCCTAAAGTCCCAATATCCGGTTATTTGGAACGCATTTGTTTCAATTTCCCTTGTTTCTTCGTGGAAATGATGCACGTTTTATCCGTTCTGATAATGCCTCTCTCGACAGGAGTGCCCTGCAGTTCGCACAGGTCTCTTATCGGCTGCCATGTTGTGCTACCGAGGCCCCCTCCTTGGCACACAGGCCCAGTGTTGCCAATCTAGCGACTTTGCCGCTGGATTTTCAAATATATTTTAGCGATATAACATTAAATTATAACTTTTCTGTTAATTAATCTTCACGTAGTTTGTTTATCTTCGGAGTCTTGTGTTGTGTTAATAGTACTTTGGTTAGTAATTAGATGCAGCATATTTATCTACAGCCATCTTAAATTATAAGCCTCGCTCATAAAACCGCAACGTTGCCCTTTGTTCATCTCTGTATTTTAGATTTTGTTCATGTTAAAGTGATGAAAATGTAAATGTGCTATATGCTTAGTTAAGTCCATATAATGTATTACAAAAATTATATTTTCTTTCTTTTGCTAGAGTTAATCAACTAGTCTTCCCGGGTCATGTCTACTTCAGTATTTTGTGCGACAGATGTTTTGTACGATAAAAAGCAGTGATTTTCAGATATAGGCCCGATAGTTTTATTTTTTAGTTTATCTTAGAAACTCGCACCTTTGACGAACTGAGGTCCCTTATTTTAAATTTTTACTCTTTCTACTGCTTACTTTGGACTCTAAATTGCCTCCAATATTACAATTTTAGTCCCTAAAGGTCCTAATTTTGATGGCCCTAACTGCTTCCAACCCTGTATGTTTTGCATGAACGGTAATAAGGAACACATATAGTTTTTTTCTGTTCTGCATCGAGAAAAAGGTTTAAGTTCGTTTGGCGCAACTAGATTAATTGAATTTGAATGAATAAAATATTTGTTCTTAAACCAAATTATTTTCNTTTAAGTTCGTTTGGCGCAACTAGATTAATTGAATTTGAATGAATAAAATATTTGTTCTTAAACCAAATTATTTTATTGTTCTTATTTGGTTGCCTCCAAACTAATATTTGGTTGGTGTAACTAAAGATTTGTTCGGTTCTACGCACATTATACAGTTTAGGTGAATATAAAGAAAATGTAATATACACATTTTTTTTCCCAGGTGTTGCAGGCGTATATTCTTTCATTAGAAATACAATTCCGCTAAAGTTTGCTTGGTCAATACGCAATGACNTTTCAGTTCGTTTGGCGCAACTAGATTAATTGAATTTGAATGAATAAAATATTTGTTCTTAAACCAAATTATTTTCTTGTTCTTATTTGGTTGCCTCCAAACTGATATTTGGTTGCTGTAACTAAAGATTTGTTCGGTTCTACGCACATTATACAGTTTAGGTGAATATCAAGAAAATGTAATATACACATTTTTTTCCCCAGGTGTTGCAGGCGTATATTCTTTCATTAGAAATACAATTCCGCTAAAGTTTGCTTGGTCAATACGCAATGACNCCCAGGTGTTGCAGGCGTATATTCTTTCATTAGAAATACAATTCCGCTAAAGTTTGCTTGGTCAATACGCAATGACTAGTATAGCATGTTTTAATGAATATAACACATTATCATCAAGCATGCTTGTAGAAGCAAATGTAGTTTTAAATTCAAACATTACCCAGCTTGTACTTTGCTGAAGGTAATATAATACCCAGCTAATAGAAACATTGGTTTAATAGTTTCGCATAATTATTTTTAAAATAGCAATTAAAATTTTTTATCCTCACAAAATTAGTCTTGGTGGAGAAATTAAATTTTTTACGCTGAAGAAGTCCCACAGACTACCAAGACGTGTATGCAACACGTACAGGAAAAGGAGAGAGAAATGCGAGGTTGGGCACATGTGTGGTTCTAGTAGGTGAAGTGAAGTCGCCTATGGAAACAATTTGTAGGAAGCGTTGTGTACCTGGAGAAACACAATCTCTTCTTGGTAGTGTCAGTAAAATATTAACTTTTTTTTTTTACAAGTTCAAATATTTCAGAACATGTAAAGCGTGTTGCTTATCACGGTACGGTGGCGTTAGTGGATGTCGTGGACCAAGAACGTGAATAATTGTGTGTCAGTGCGACGAATGCTGGGGTTACAAGAAGGGTAGTACGTGTTTAATGAGGAATCTGTCCCGTCATTGGCAAGGGTACAGTTTGCTTTTCCACGCTTAAACGCGAGCAGGAGATGCAATGGGGTTTGCTGGTTCTCTCCGAAATAGGAAAAGCCTGTTGTACAGCATTGTGCAAAATAAGCACTAAAACCATGTGTCATTCTCTCTATATTTACTAAAACTTGACTCTGTTTTTAGCCTCGAAATTTAAAATTTCTCCCAGAGTATTTCAGTACCTAGAAGAAACCACGGACATCTGTTTTCGGTCGAATCGGTTTTGATTTAACTACACTATTTAAAAAAAAAGAAGGGAAATGGCAGGTGGTGGGTCGTCATAGGAGTATAACTCCTCTTGAGACTATATTGGGCTCCAAATGCTTTACGACGCGCACGTCAATTTCCAAGCCTCCAGTTGTAAACCTGGAAAGTAGGTACATACATGCACATGGAGAATCGACGACAGTAGTGGACAAGTGTGTGACTCTCTTTCACCCTCCTTCTCTCTCAAACAAACACTCTTGTCTGCGGGTTTAAGCACTCGTCATTATCATATCTTGCTTCCTTCCGTCAACATCCGCCCGGCAAACTAGCTGCAATCGCCAAACGGTCCTCAGCGAAGCACCGCCCCCCTCTTCTACTTGCCGAGGTGCACGCTTGTGTGCAGGAAACCTAACTGCCTGCTGATTATAAACCACTTGTGCCGCATGGTTCTGAGGTAATTCCGTGTTTGGGTCTTGAATCAGTTGTTCAGGACGAACTAGAAAGTTCATTGTTCGTTCGCTTTTTGTGTTGGTTGCTGATGTTGACTGTTACGTACTATCGCATTTACGTTATCATCTTCATGGAGAAAAGCCCATTTCACCCTGAATTATCCTAAACTTACGCACAAACACAAACATGCATATATATATATATATATATATCAACTTGTTGAGGACTAGAACCCGGAACCTCTTACTCAGAAAACAACGTTCCAGGGGGCATGAACCTCAGAATTCGTCTTTTCTTTTCCTTTCGAGTTGACATAAAATGAAGACGTCTTCAACATTTCCTTCGTTAATATTTTCCAGTGGAATGAAAGACTGGAGTTTCTGGGTGCCGGGTATAGATCTTGCTGCTGTTGCCGTCACATTTTTCCNTATATATATATCAACTTGTTGAGGACTAGAACCCGGAACCTCTTACTCAGAAAACAACGTTTCAGGGGGCATGAACCTCAGAATTCGTCTTTTCTTTTCCTTTCGAGTTGACATAAAATGAAGACGTCTTCAACCTTTCCTTCGTTAATAATTTTCCAGTGGAATGAAAGACTGGAGTTTCTGGGTGCCGGGTATAGATCTTGCTGCTGTTGCCGTCACATTTTTCCTGTACTAGTCTCCTAGTTTTCCGTGCATTGTAGTCTGACACTCCAAATTCGTCTTGAATGTATTTCATATTCCAGCTTTTAGGAAGGTCTCAACTGCAGAAAAAAAAAANCCTAGTTTTCAGTGCATTGTAGTCCGACACTCCAAATTCGTCTTGAATGTATTTCATATTCCAGCTTTTAGGAAGGCCTCGACTGCAGGAAAAAAAATAAAGCACTAAATGCTCTGAACGAAAGTAAATTACCATGTCAGAAAAAAAACGGTTTGAAAATAAATCTCCATACACNAAAGCACTAAATGCTCTGAACGAAAGTAAATTACCATGTCAGAAAAAAAACTGTTTGAAAATAAATCTCTATACACAAACTAAAGAAAACAACAGGAGTACTCAAAACCAGAGTGTTGAACATAAATTCTGGTTCTGAACAAGATTCGCCTCTCTCCTGATCGTGAGATTATTGCCCAGTTAAAGGAAAAGCTTTGCGAAACTACAGACGGCAAGAACCATCAAAATACAAATATTGACAACTTCTGAAATGTACACTTTAAATGTTTTTCTCTAGACCACATTTTTCAAGGCATCTTAAAACCAGATCGCACTTTTTGAGTTACATGCCAATGAAATGTGCAGTTCTTAAGCTTTAAAGTGATAACCTGTCTGAAGTTTCTACCTCAGTTAAGGACCGAATTATAAGCATTTTATAGTTACCTGCACATCACATTTTGAATTTTTTTAAATGTTGTTTTTCCACCAGCAACAAGTTTTAAAAATTACCGCAAAAATGCGAAAAGGAAAATTATTTTTAATGTGAATAATAAAAGAAACAATAACCTCACTGGACGTAAATGTAAACATTACGCTCACGATATAACGCAGAGTCTTAGGACTATTTTTATTTCTTCGCTGCCAACTTAACTCGGGACCCGTATGCCGGTGTGCCTATCCGTGGTTACTGGCAGTGATTTGTTTCGAAGGTAAATTTCAATCAAAAGTGCTCACTTTACCGTGAATAGTCTATACCAACCTGTATCTCCAAGAGTTGTTACCGCCTTTGGTCGCTTTTATTTACGGCACAGAGCTTTGTAGANAGTCTATACCAACCTGTATCTCCAAGAGTTGTTACCGCCTTTGGTCGCTTTTATTTACGGCACAGAGCTTTGTAGAAAGGTATATTATTGGCTACTATCTCCAATGTCTTGGAGAGTCGTACAATTGCTAATTGAAATTGCAGTTTCATTATAGAGTGATTTACAGTGCTTCATTCTCATTTGCATTATTTTACAAAATTCATTAGTTTGATTTATAAATTAATATTCCATGGGTTGTGTACCCAGGATCAGCTCCAGGAGTCAGCCTATGGCCGAGGGGGAGGGAGGAATTTGTGGTGGATATAACGATATCTCGGTCACTTATGGGATCGTCAGAGGACGTCCAGACCTTCCCCAAACACTTGCCCATGTAGAGGAAGCACTACCAGAGGAGTGGCAACACATTCCAAACACTCGCCCATCTAGAGGAAGCACTACCAGAGGAGTGGCAACACATTCCAAACACTTGCCCATGTAGAGGAAGCACTACCAGAGGAGTGGCAACACATTCCAAACACTTGCCCATGTAGAGGAAGCACTACCAGAGGAGTGGCAACACATTCCAAACGCTTGCCCATGTAGAGAAAGCACTACCAGAGGAGTGGCAACACATTACAAACACTCGCCCATGTAGAGGAAGCACTTTATTCTGTACCATATAAGAAGGCCACTTTTTTCAGCTCGACGAAAGTAGCACCACTGTTTACATCTTACTACGTATCCTTCCGCCATCAGCTGGTCCGTCACGTCGGGGCTGTATTTTTTATCAACANAGTCTATACCAACCTGTATCTCCAAGAGTTGTTACCGCCTTTGGTCGCTTTTATTTACGGCACAGAGCTTTGTAGGAAGGTATATTATTGGCTACTATCTCCAATGTTTTGGAGTGTCGTACAATTGATAATTGAAATTGCAGTTTCATTATAGAGTGATTTACAGTGCTTCATTCTCATTTGCGTTATTTTACAAAATTCATTAGTTTGATTTATAAATTAATATTCCATGGGTTGTGTACCCAGGATCAGCTCCAGGAGTCAGCCTATGGCCGAGGGGGACGGAGGAATTTTTGGTGGATATAACGATATCTCGGTCACTTATGGGATCGTCAGAGGACGTCCAGACCTTCCCCAAACACTTGCCCATGTAGAGGAAGCACTACCAGAGGAGTGGCAACACATTCCAAACACTCGCCCATCTAGAGGAAGCACTACCAGAGGAGTGGCAACACATTCCAAACACTTGCCCATCTAGAGGAAGCACTACCAGAGGAGTGGCAACACATTCCAAACACTTGCCCATGTAGAGGAAGCACTACCAGAGGAGTGGCAACACATTCCAAACACTTGCCCATGTAGAGGAAGCACTACCAGAGGAGTGGCAACACATTCCAAACACTCGCCCATGTAGAGGAAGCACTATATTCTGTACCATATAAGAAGGCCACTTTTTTCAGCTCGACGAAAGTAGCGCCACTGTTTACATCTTACTGCGTATCCTTCCGCCATCAGCTGGTCCGTCACGTCGGGTCTGTATTTTTTATCAACACGCTGTCAGCTAATCCACATCTCATTGTACTGTAATGCTAAACAAATTTTAAGATATTTTAAGACTGAAATCTGTCTAAAAAAAATAAGTAGGTTATAAAAGTAAAAATATAAAATGTTAGATATTTGATAACTCTTTTTTAATTTGTCCGAGATAGTGAATTTGGGTTAAAATTTGCGAGACGGTCTGTTGTATCTATTATTACACTTTGGACGTTAGACCTAAAATATATTCGAGTTGGAAATATGTGACGTGGAATAACGTTAGAATTGCTTAAAAACTATTCACGCGTGTCTACGGAATCAAGGAGATGGGGTTTCTAGAGAACAATATGGCGTATAATTTATGTAGACGAACGATTACCGGCCGGATATAAATGACTTGTACTCCAAATCGTTGTATATGAAATATATGTTACTTTAAAAATTATGCAGAGCTCGTGGAAAAATATAACTATTGGCATATGTTTGTAAATTCGTTATATATCGCGCAGGAGAGAGGTTCATTTCTGGCTGGTAATAGCTCGCAGAATATCCGATAGATAGCGCGCAGCACGTCACGACGAAGTTTTGAGTAACTCTCTTTATGGTCCAAAGATAGCGTATTATTTAAAGTTGATAATTGTTATGTTACGGGCTGGAAATATATTTAAAATTCGTGTCGTTTCGTCAAATTATTAGAAAAAATAATTCAACAATATTATGCAATATTTCTGTATGCTTTTGGAATTAATATCATGGACGTGTTGAAAGCAAGGTTTGAGATGGATGATACGACGTGAAAAAGCTTTCTGAAGTTAGCACAACTTCAGAAAACTTTTCCACGTCGTATCGTTCTATTGTACATTTCATTTTGATCACCTAAACATAACTACATTATCACGAAGTTTAGTTTTTAACACTAACAACCATTGTTTTGTGACCTCGTAAAATAAAATGTATTAATAAATCTACGAACTCTTTCTTATACGCGTATTTTCTGCTTTTCTGATGCGCATCGGCAGTGCACTCAGAATAGCCAACGTAATTTTAACTTTTGTTCGTTCGTGCATCAGCTGATACAGGATTTTGTAAATGGCGCTTTGTTTGTTTCGTATAAGTCAAGTTGCCACTCACTGATTGTCAGAAAGTGGCCTTCTTATATGGTATGGACCATACCAGAGGAGTGGCAACACATTCCAAACACTCGCCCATCTAGAGGTAGCACTACCAGAGGAGTGGCAACACTTGCCCATGTAGAGGAAGCACTACCAGAGGAGTGGCAACACATTCCAAACACTCGCCCATGTAGAGGAAGCACTACCAGAGGAGTGGCAACACATTCCAAACACTTGCCCATCTAGAGGAAGCACTACCAGAGGAGTGGCAACACATTCCAAACACTTGCCCATCTAGAGGAAGCACTACCAGAGGAGTGGCAACACATTCCACAAACGCGTATCCGAATACTGGTTAGCAGTATGCCAAGGCGCTGTGGTACAGTGATGCAGGCAAAGTTGGCAAAACAGCTTATTGACAGTCCACACGAGTTCACTATTACCACATTCTGTTGTCAGTTATTTCAAGAACCATTTCTGTTTTACACATCATTACGTTAGTTTATTGATGAGAGGCACAAGAAGTGTTCCGTTACAAATGCTACATTTTTTTCAGTTTTCGGAAACCTTGAGAAGTTTGTATATCTTTAGTTTCAGCAGAATGGTGGCGAATAAATAAAATATATCCACGCAAAGTCATGACAACTTTTTTTTATTTTGAGTAGTATATATTTATTGACTAATATTCCAAATGAGAGTGCTTCAATAAAGTGCTCATTTTACAGTGAATTCACGCAATTTACTATACTATTTTTGTAATTTTATTTCTAGCGCCATTTTGTGTTATTACTGTTGACTGCAATCAAATGGTGTTTGAGTGTTACACATTTATCGATGAGCTAGGAATGTCTTAGTGTAATACCGTCGGCGAGAAGACAGGGTGAGATGCGCATTGTAAGTGTGGTGATGTGGAGGTATGTTTCCTCCACAAGACTGTCGCTAGAGTACAAGGGGGGGGGGGCGGAGAGGAGAGTAACAGCCTGGCAGAGTGGGCCGGGCCTTGCTCCCCCCTGAGCGCCTCGTAATGATGGTGTCTGGCGGCGCGGGTGTGGGCAGGGGTTCCCGCGTATCGATCCTTGTCACCCACAGATGACGGCCCGCGCGTCATGCAGGGGCGCCACCCCACCCCTGCTTGCCAGCCGGCGCGTGTGTGATCCGGCCTGCCCCCGGCACCCGGGGGTCGCCCGCCTTGTCTCTGCTTCTGCATGACGCCTGTCCGCCATCTTGTCACACCCAAAACATCGGAAAACCGAACCCCCGTCAAAATTATAATTATACAATTGCATCAGAGCATGTTGGTATCTAGCCCGAAAGTTTAGCTTCATTACGTATTGTTTTTTTTTTTTTTTTTTTTTTTTTTTTTTTNTTGAATTCACAAACCTGCCTCGACATTTTCAATGTTTTTGGGTGTTACAATATGGAGATGGACGGAAATTCAGCTTCAATGACGTCATGACGTGCATCTCCTGTTATTCCTACCTCCGTGCACCACGCATACTCCTCACAAATACACATTCCTGCATGGTCCAAGTTCTCAAGTCCCCGATGACGTTTTACTGGAGACTACCCTGGGCTCCGAACCACACGGTTACCGATCAACCATTTCATTTGTAGTTTACCCATTCGGACTCCGGCATATATACTATCTGATCGAAAGTAACCCCGGACACTCTTCTGTAAACGTAAACTCGAGCCTAGATGCCACCACGACTGCCGCTATAAAAGGAAGCAGAGATCTCGAAGTGCTACGGTTAAGATTCAGGTTCCACTGGGGATTCGGATTCGGGAGGGACCTGCCCAATTGCGCCCCCCCCCCCACCAGAGTGATGCGCAAGTGTTACTCTGGTTAAACCAGCGCAAATCGAAAGAAAGTTACCCGCCTCCTCTCTACTAGCACTTTTATCCTATCATAATAAAGACCCTGATTCCTATCCTCATCTCCTGTAGCATTTTCTGTTAAACATGATAATGCATGAAACCATTTTTAATTCTTTCCTGTCGAAAGGGTTTTTTACGGTGATTATGCCGGTTTTTACCTTTCTCATCTAATTATAGTTTAGCTATAAGTACACTTAGGGAGGGTGTCATGGCCACAATCTGGCCATGGCAGCCCAATCCCTCTTTGCCGCGATGCATGTCTCCTTGCGTTATTCTCCCTTCCTTGTAGGCGTATGGGGCTTAGCCATGAGTCGCACTTAACTCCCGTCCCTACCGTGGGCTCATTATAACACTTAGTTTTAGAGTAGTTAGTAAACAAAAAAAAAAGACATGCTACGTTAGTTAAGCAATCCGATAAAGCCATTTCCGCCCTTCTCAAGTTGCCCAAGTCGACCGTCGGGGTTGTGATTGTGAAGCGGGAAAGGACAACAAAACTACGGCCGGGTAGGCTACGTGTGGTGATGTACAGGAGCCGTCGATCACTGAAGAAGGTGGTACGGAAACATCCAGCGCCATGACTGTGCCCCGGGAGGTACGAGGTCCTGGGGTCAATGCTCACGCACCTGCCCACGAATCGCACGCACATTTCTCCTGCGAAAGCAGAGCTCCGCGTTCTGTGATGCAAAGAGCGCCGCCACTGGAATGCGGACGAATGGAGATGCGTAATTTGGAGTGATAATCACGCTATACCACGTGGCAGTCCGATGGGAGGGTTTAGATGTGGTGAATACCAGGTGAACGCTGCTTGTCGGCCTGTACACAGTGCTCACGGTGAATGAAATTTGCTGGAGGTGGGGTGACAGTGTGGCGAGATGGTGGAAGTTACGCAGTCCTCTCGTAATCCTTCGGCGCAGGTTAAAGGCAAAAGGCTGTAAGAACATTTTGACCGACTGTGTTTTGTGTACGGTATAATGCCAGTTCGGAATAAAGCATGGATGGCTCTTCGTGAGTGGTTAGTGGACAATAGGGTACCGGAAATGGACTCGCCAGCCTAGGGCCCCGACCTCGATCCAGGCGAACACCTCTGGGATGCACGGGAAAGGCAGACCCCCAACGACTCACATCACTTGCTACTTACTTCACTTGCTACAGCGCTGCAGGAAGAATGGTCTGCCATTACACCGGAGGTGTACCGACACCTAGCTGACAGTCTCCCTCGCAGGGCAACAGCTGCAATTTATACCATGGTTTGGCCCACCCTGCCATCTTGGATTTTTACGAATTTTCGCAAAAAAAAACTGAATTATAGATTTCGTATTAAATTTTATGGAACGACAGGACGTAGAACAATCCCTTGTACGTGTTATGAAATTGGCATTGCTTGACTACAGTGGCTACTTTTAACTGCTGTAGTCCCTCGCAAAGGGAAAATCATTTATTTCTTCCCAGCTGTTACTGGTTGAAAATTAATAAACACTCAAAAACTAACAACTTGATAAAGCGCGAGATATGTATTGTGATGCTGTGTCGTGCGAAAAATTTTGTTAAACCAACTTAAATGTAAGTTATGACGAAAAATGGATAAATCCAAGATGGCGGGGACCGATCCCCCTTAATGTGACACAGAGCAGTATATCCGGGGAACGAGATACTTTTGAGCTGATAGTGTAGGCGTGACCACTGGGTGGGCAACAGTTCCGCCGATTAGGAAAATGTTGAAACAATAACGTTATCTCCTGTGAATTACAACCACCANTTGAAAAATTTTGTTAAACCAACTTAAATGTAAGTTATGACGAAAAATGGATAAATCCAAGATGGCGGGGACCGATCCCTCTTAATGTGACACAGAGCAGTATATCCGGGGAACGAGATACTTTTGAGCTGAGAGTGTAGGCGTGACCACTGGGTGGGCAACAGTTCCGCCGATTAGGAAAATGTTGAAACAATAACGTTATCTCCTGTNAGTGTAGGCGTGACCACTGGGTGGGCAACAGTTCCGCCGATTAGGAAAATGTTGAAACAATAACGTTATCTCCTGTGAATTACAACCACCATGTACGTGACAAATAACGCGAAGCTCACGATATTTGTAGTTTTATTTGTTGTTTTCGTAGTACTAGATGGAGATGGGCCTCGGTGTCCTTGAAAGAAACATCACAGGTACATCTGTGCTAGCATTGGCCACTGGGCCACCTCTGGTCACGCCTATGCTCCTAGAAGTTCAGTCGGTGATTACAACCTGTGAAATGCTTCTCACTGAAAATTCCAGTTGATTATCTCCAACGACTGACACATCGGTGGGGCGTACCAGGAATTTGTGCCCGGGGGAAAATGTCCATTCATCGAAATGCAGTATAAATCACCATTGGATCAGTGAATGTAAAGAAGTAATTAGGAGGGTCTCGCTGTTTCCATTGGAGCAGTTTCCACTGTTTGCATCAACTATCGCTGTTCTCGAGCAGTCTTCAGTGTTCCAAGTATGTAGTGCACGCCCGTGCTTCATNTGGAGCAGTTTCCACTGTTTGCATCAACTATCGCTGTTCTCGAGCAGTCTTCAGTGTTCCAAGTATGTAGTGCACGCCCGTGCTTCATTCCTCTGCCTCAGGCAAGGAAAGTGTTTGTCTCTGTTGTGCTTCCTGTCTCCCAGTTCGCCCACATAGATCGCGCCTCGTCATCTTTCCCGGTTTTGGTTCGAGCGCGTCGCTTCAACAATTCAAGTCTGACCAAAAAAAAATTCTCACGATCTGGTATACCTATTATTTTCGTGATATCTTATACTCGTAATCACGCATTACAAAAGAAAAATACGTTTGAAGGGTTTGTGAACGGTTTACCGACAAATGTACTGCATGTTATACTTCGTACAGGAACATTTTAAAACTAAATCTACTCGATTGCCGCTCGGCTTTTTTAGAAAACTACACTTCTTAACATAACAACCAACAATTTTTTGTCATGTTTTTTGAAACTTTGTGGCGGTGGTGTGGTTGTGTAAACTCCATTGCCGAAAGCCGAAGCTGATAATCTATTCCCTAAACGTGCGAACTGTGTTGTTTTTCTTGTGTTGATGTAAGGGCATCGTTGTTTTTTTGTNGTTGTTTTTCTTGTGTTGATGTAAGGGCATCGTTGTTTTTTTGTCTCTTCTTTGTTTGTTTCCTCTCTTTTTCCGACTGGATGATTTTGCCTGGATCATCACTTCATTGTTTCTGGTTTTATTTTGTATTTTGTGCAGTCGTTCGTTATGTTTTTTTTAAAATACTTTCGGTTCTTATATATTTTAGTTAATAAATTGACGACTGAAGAGTCTTTATCCAGATATAAGTTTCGTTTTCTGTCTGTTGAGTTTTTTCGTTACTTTTTATTGTGTCCTCTATATTTAGTAATTATTGTTACAATTTCCGAAAAATCAGTGGGCTAAACGAGATTCGTTATGGATGGAGTTCTTAATTAAATAAAAGAAGTGAATTATAATTTCCNACTGTTTGCATCAACTATCGCTGTTCTCGAGCAGTCTTCAGTGTTCCAAGTATGTAGTGCACGCCCGTGCTTCATACCTCTGCCCCAGGCAAGGAAAGTGTTTGTCTCTGTTGTGCTTGCTGTCTCCCAGTTCGCCCACATAGATCGCGCCTCGTCATCTTTCCCGGTTTTGGTTCGAGCGCGTCGCTTCAACAATTCAAGTCTGACCAAAAAAAAATTCTCACGATCTGGTATACCTATTATTTTCGTGATATCTTATACTCGTAATCACGCATTACAAAAGAAAAATACGTTTGAAGGGTTTGTGAACGGTTTACCGACAAATGTACTGCATGTTATACTTCGTACAGGAACATTTTAAAACTAAATCTACTCGATTGCCGCTCGGCTTTTTTTAGAAAACTACACTTCTTAACATAACAACCAACAATTTTTTGTCATGATTTTTGAAACTTTGTGGCGGTGGTGTGGTTGTGTAAACTCCATTGCCGAAAGCCGAAGCTGATAATCTATTCCCTAAACGTGCGAACTGTTTTGTTTTTCTTGTGTTGATGTAAGGGCATCGNTTTGTTTTTCTTGTGTTGATGTAAGGGCATCGTTGTTTTTTTGTCTCTTCTTTGTTTGTTTCCTCTCTTTTTCCGACTGGATGATTTTGCCTGGATCATCACTTCATTGTTTCTGGTTTTATTTTGTATTTTGTGCAGTCGTTCGTTATGTTTTTTTTAAATACTTTCGGTTCTTATATATTTTAGTTAATAAATTGACGACTGAAGAGTCTTTATCCAGATATAAGTTTCGTTTTCTGTCTGTTGAGTTTTTTCGTTACTTTTTATTGTGTCCTCTATATTTAGTAATTATTGTTACAATTTCTGAAAAATCAGTGGGCTAAACGAGATTCGTTATGGATGGAGTTCTTAATTAAATAAAAGAAGTGAATTATAATTTCCNGAAAAATCAGTGGGCTAAACGAGATTCGTTATGGATGGAGTTCTTAATTAAATAAAAGAAGTGAATTATAATTTCCTAATTTTATTTACAATAACTACAAACAAAATTCTCTCGGTCCAAATTCTCACAATAAATTGATATCACTTGCTGTTTACAATTAATGACTTAAATCAATACAATTTATAATTACCTTTAATTAAATAACTAAACATCAGTCACAATAGACAGTGTATAAACACCATTCAATTATTTTATAAATTATATGTTCATATTTGACAGTTCCAATATTTACAATGAAGTCCGTATTACATGTTCATTCAGTGCCACCTCAGTTCAGTTCAGGTTCCACCAGTCCGCAATGTTCTAGAGTTCTCCGAGCGCCCTCGTGCACAGTGGCCTTCACTCGTCGGGTTCCACGCTCTCTCGTCCGTTCACGCCGGTGCAAGCTGCAGCGCGTAACATTATTTTTGATAGAAATTTGGTTTCCATTTTTGCGTAAATGTTACATTTTAATTTTGCACAGTTATTTTTGTTTGGTTTCTTTATATAATTTTTTGGCATACATATTGTATTTTTAATTTATGTTTTAGTTGAAGCGTTCGACTATGCATTAGCGTCGTTACTCTCATAGCGGAGCATAATAGATATCTAATTAAATGCATTCCTCGTTTTTTGTAAGCGAGAAATTGAAAGTGTGGATGTGAAACTTGCATAAGGGTTGTTCGAGCAGATTTCAGATTTTGAAAATAAGGAAAATAAAGAATTATTCGATTTCGCTGAAGCTGTGTGATTCATTTGGCGACCCGAGAAGGCGGCGCTCGTAACGTGTTCAGCCTCGGATACATGCATGTCTCGCTCGAGACGTACAACAGTCATTTGTTGGCAAGTGCACGCTTATCAGATTAACGCACATGCTTCGCGACCAATAACAACTTAATATTATGTGTTTATTGACATTACTGGTGACGTAGTTCCGTGGAAGTAGCTCTTGACAACGAGGGACTAGAAAAATGCGTGAGTTAAACGCGTGAGTTAAACCATCTGTGGGGTAGATTCCGCAGTCTTCTGCATAGCANGGACTAGAAAAATGCGTGAGTTAAACGCGTGAGTTAAACCATCTGTGGGGTAGATTCCGCAGTCTTCTGCATAGCCTACTAGAGAGCGTGATCTCCGGCGTGTGCATAATACATGTCGATAGAACTGCACAAGTACGAGCAACTTAACAACTCAGAATTGTAACGTTTTAGAAAATGAGCTCGGGAAATTTTTCTGTTTCCGTTGATAAAAGCTTGTTCGGGGCCGGCTGTTGAATGCTTTTCTCATGATATGTACAATAAGTCATACACGTCCCTAGTTTGTCAATTGTATGGAGCGGGAAAGGATTAAACAGCAGGGCAGTATTTTGTATTGTTGGTTCAC
>NQII01001356.1:59289-87053 GCA_002778355.1 Clitarchus hookeri
TATTATTATTATTATTATTGCGAGGTGGTGCAGTCGTAAAACATTGGACTCGCGTTAGGAAGATCCGGGTTCTACACCTAATCCGGCCGTCCCGTTTCGGTTTTCCGTGGTTTTCCCGAAATCCCTCCAGGCGATTGATGGGAAGGGCCCTTCTTACAGGCACAGGCTGATCCCTTCCCCATTCCTCTCCTAAGGCCTTGCCACTGTTCGGGGGCACTCAAATTAAAAATTTATTATTACTACCTGTATATGATATCATGTGACAAACCTGTTTTATGTAATAAAATAAACTGAAATTAAATTCAAGACAACCTTACAAGTACCAAGATTAGAGGTTTCACCTTCCATAGCGAATTTTAATCAAGCTTCTTATATTGTACTGTTACTCGCTGTGTTACAGTCCTCAATATAATATTACATTAATTATTGACCTTATACTCTAAATCAGTTATAGTGCACTATTGTGTCAGTTTCGTGAGCTGTGAACTCGCCCCACCAAAGCTGCGACGCCTAGGTGGCTCACAAACACCACAGTGCTTGTCTGGAAGCACCCCGATAACACCCCGCAGTCGCCCGGGCACATAGGTTGCCGGCTCCGCACTGCCAATACCTAGTAGCGTGCGGTGAAGTGTTGCAAGGTAAGCTGGTGCTTGCTCAGTGCTGTACACACTTGGCGCACGCAGCAAGAACCAGTAACTAGAGTGGGACCGGAGGAAAGGAATGTACTGCGGCCACTCACGAGAGAGCGGTGGGGCGCCCATCACACCCGTGCTGTGACGTCAACTGCACTACTGCGTTTAAGTGGCTGGTGTGTAAACTAGCGCAAACGATGAGGTACAGCACAGAGCAAAACACAGCTTTCCTTGCAGTAGTTCACCACACACCGCTGCCAATATCTGCCATAGCTTGCCGAATAACCAGGGACACTCACNAGCGCAAACGATGAGGTACAGCACAGAGCAAAACATAGCTTGCCTTGCAGTAGTTCACCACACACCGCTGCCAATATCTGCCATAGCTTGCCGAATAACCAGGGACACTCACGAGTCACCGTCGTCAATTCCCTAGCAGAGTAAAAAGGCTGTATTTATTTATACGTACACTAATTTTCTCGGGAGGGATTATTGCACACTTACGAGTGGCCGCGGATGACCTTATCCAGTCTCTAGACGTCTCCAAGTGATTGAGGCATTCCTCAAGACGCGAGTCGCAGCCAGGTGTGAGGTGTCGGAGGCGCGTTGCAGGTACGTCACGTCTCACCTCCTTCCTTCACGCATCGCATCATCCCATGCTATATACTCGTCACTTGTGCTCGCATAATTCTACCCAAGTAGCTGTTCTAGNGGTAGCCGGGAGGACCCGGCGATGGTGGGTGGAATGGAGAGGAGAGATATTTGGGCGGCCCTTAACAACGAGGTCTTGAGAGCCGATGAGGGTGAAACGAGGTGAGTATGGAGTAGCGCCGGAATGATGGGGGCGGGGGAAACGGGAGATCCCCGAGAAAACCCGCCGACCAGTGGCACGATTCCGACATGCGGAAATCCGGGAGTGACCCCGCCAGGAATCTAACCCGGTTCGCCGACGTGGGAGGCGAGTACCTGGTCTAACCACTACGCCACCGTGGCCCCATATTCGAAAAAAAAAAAATTATTCTATGGTGAGCAGTAAATATTTAGTAACAACTTGTAATTGTTATTATATTTAAAGTTTAATAGCATTTGTATTGTAAGATTTTTTTAAGTACCGAAATTGACTGTATCCTTAGCTGAAAACTGGCAGAATGAAAGAAAAAATATTGAGGCAGGAAAATTGGAGGGGGTTGGGTAGAAACACCTATCTTGGACATCTAATGTGCAGTTGATGTGGAATGGACTTGTTCGCGAGTAGCCAACATGTTTGTTGAATCTCTTTTGTTGAATGAAGGTTATCTGCTCGTGCGGCGTGTTCCTTGTAGACACAAGCTAGAGCCTCTTTCTTATTTAGATGCAGTACTTAGTAGACGACACGCGCTGTTGCCAGATTGCTACCGCGTTTCAACTTTCACCAGCTGCGCTTCGTTGAATTAATAACTGCATTCAGCGGCGTGTGGTGAACTGTTGCAAGGTAAGCTGGTGCTTGTTCACTGCTGTACGTTCTTGGTGCGCGCAGCAGGAACCAGTAACCATCGTGGAGTGTAGAGAAACTGAATGTGTTTCGACCATTCACGAGCGGGCAGGCAATGGGCCCATTAAACACGTCCTGCTGCGTCAAATGCCGAACTACGTTTTAGTGGTTGTATAATCTAGCAAGCAACAGCGTAGAACTAACGCCATATTACCTTGCAACAGTTCACCACACGCCACTGACTACATTTTAAGAAAATGTATCATCTTCAAGAAGATCGCGCTGTTCCAATTGTTATGCATCGTGTATGTGGATCACATCTCACGGCTTTGCCCTACCACCCCTCGTCTACGTCCCGCAAAATGCCAGGACTTACCTGTGAATAATCGACTTCCCCTTAACCTTTTATCTTGCCGTAAGAATTATGCTACCGAATTGTATCTTCTACTTACATAAACGCAGCTTTGTTGTAACTCGTATTTCAAAATCCAATATCTTGAAGAAATCTATAAATGATGGAACAAAATAAATTTGGTAGTTATTCAGTACTGTTAAATTATGCTGATGTTGAAATTTAAGGCGAGGGTAGTATAAACAACCCAGAAGATGTGAAAATTATTCTGTAACGCCCTCTGTTTTTATTTATTATTGTTTTCAAATTTTTCGTATTAATGTTTGCAAGCGTTCAAGTATATCGTTGATTTTGTTTCCGCAACCTATGCTAGTAGGCACCTGCAAAATTCGCGTTATTAGTATTATTATTATTAATTTTGGAGACCAAACTGTGAGATGTGTGCTCGTTTGACTTCTGCCTTTTGCCGATAGCTCTTGTGACACGTCTCAAGAACGTTTTTAGCCAATAGCAAAGGCTTAATGGCTGAGCATATCCCCAGCAGGGCGTTTTGTAGTTGCCTGTAACCAATGGAGTCGCATACTGTGCTCATGTAACATAGGGCAGTGAAATCTAGCGTGTTATCAAGTATTAACGCGTTATTCTGCAGATCTTTGGCCATTAGTCATTCCTTCCCTCTTGGCCTATCGATACAGTGTAGTGAATGCGAATAGTTAACACTACTTCGCGTAGTTTTTATCATTAGCTTTCACCGTTTAACTTTTCTAGAATACGCACATCTTGACACCAACGCACAAACTTATTTGTTGAGTTAGAAATGTGTTACGAAGGAAACGGTCTAATAAGGGCACCTTTAATCTCATTATTGTCCTTATTACTATTCTTGGGAGGAGTTACTTGCACATCAGCAGCAACGGTTTTATTTTACATCACGCTAGCGACGGTCAATATTAGTTTTTGATGTCTATAAAATAATTCAGCCATTGCTGTGGCATCTCTGAAATATAAATTACATTCTTTCTTGCTATATTTTACGCTTTCATCCCTCATTTAACTTAAAAAAACAAAACAGTTCGCCACTGCGAACCTTTTTGATAAATGCACACTTCAGGCGCAAAAATTATTTTTATTTCATAAGCCGTGAGTAGTTTAGTCTACACTTGTTTTCAGTGGCGTCCAGAAATAGCAATATAGGAATGTATTCCCCATAATGAGTAGCCTTTAGTCTTAAACAAAAAATTCGAAAAGCAAAATTTTTGTGGCTATTTTTTTATAGCTACTCGGGGTGTGAAATCCGACTTTTATGACGCGTTTTTGTGTTCTTCAGTAAGTTTATATTATACGGCCAAAATCGTATTTTCATAGTATTGTGATACTTGGCAACATCGCACGTCGAAACAATTATAGTGCTAACGGCAAATTATGTTTTGCAACGTTACGGTTACACTAAGATCGAGACGCTTTTCAGCAGAGTATTGGAGACAAACCTTGATAATGAGTTCCAAAATGTAACATTTTCTAACGAGTGACAATTTGAATATTCCTACATTTTATTTTATTTGGAGCAGAACCAATCATTAGAGACCCGGATATTTCGCGGTTTGATTGGGCAGCAAGCTAGTGTCTACAATATTTTGTGTGCCAGAGTCTCGGTTGTTCATTCGTTGTTGCTCCAATGCAGGTATCGCGGTATTGGGTTCTTTTCCCGTTGCAAGTACGTTATTGGTCGAAAGCAGTCCGGGACGTGCATTAACAAACCGTGGTCCAAAAGAAATAGCAACTCAAATATACATGTTGTTCAAGTTTAACTTGTCGTGAAATGAATTCGCGAACTTTCCAGGCCTCTGTTAATAATTCCGTAACCGAATATGTGGATCCTCTCCCAGTTCGCTTTTTCTGAGTGAGTGATTGAATGAACGTGTCGCCAAAACCAACACATTTCCAAGACGGTGTTTACACCGCGAATAGAAACTTGCGCAGTACGTTTTAGGGTGTAACTGCATTCTCGTGTACATTAGGTCACAAATGTTGTACTTGAAACAAGTCCACAAAGCTCTTGACTAAATTACTGGTTAGGGAGAGATATTTTCTTTTCTTCTCGTCGAGAAATAAATTATTGTACGTACATGCCAGAATTTAAATGTCAAACTTGACTTCAGTTCACCTTTAACTAGTGTAACTACAATAACTGCCGTTAACAATCATTCCTTTCAACTTAACGCATCGTATCCCTGCATTTCTTTGAAATCAAATGCAAACGTTCACTTCGCACGAGAAATTAAACACACAAAATTAAGACTGACCTATCTGAATATATTTATTTTTACGAAGTGAATAACGGAAATAGTTTCATTTCACGCGGTTTACAAGTTTTTGAGTTATTCCCGTTCGTATAAACACCTTTTGTGGNAATAACGGAAATAGTTTCATTTCACGCGGTTTACAAGTTTTTGAGTTATTCCCGTTCGTATAAACACCTTTTGTGGTCATTTTTGTGGTTATCAATTTTATGTTATTGGTTTCCAGATACCACAGTTCAGAAGTTTGAGCAACTCGTAACATTGTCTTGACAGCCGATATGAGGGTGAAGCAAGGTGAACATGGAGCAGCGTCGGAATGCAGGAGCGGGAGATCCCGACAAAATACGCAGACAAGCGGCATCGTCTGGCACGATTCCCACATGCCAACATCCGCCTTGGTAGGAGGCGAGTGCTCTAGCCGCTGAGCCGCCGCGGCCCTAGCTAATTTTTGAAGTGAGGTATTAAAAACACAGTAAAATTGCACGTGATACTCTGACGCCTGGTGCCATTACTTAATGCAAGTTTTCGACGTTAATTTGGATCAGTTGACGTTATGGTTTGTTCAGCGCATAAAAAAATATTCTCGGAAGCGGCCAACTATTATTATTGGTGTTTTTTTTATCAGATGTTAATGCAATCGATACAATGTCATATTAAAGTGAAACAGTCTCCCTGAACAAAATTTTGGTTTAAATTTTCGTTCGAGCGCAGAAATGCTACAGTTGGGATTGTCGTATGTCACAGCGGTTGCAAGAGTTCTTACACGTAATGAAGTTGTTCATAACAGTGAGTCCCTGCAGCCTTAGCCTCATTTTTATACCGAAACTTCTTAATAATGTTGTAGGTTTAGGGAGCATTCGTTCGTGATGACGTAACTACCGTGCCATATCGAGTTCCAGTAGCGAGACATTTTCAAGAACCAGCTAACTCTTGACGTCAGCTTCGAAGAAGATGAGACAGGAATCCACGGCGAGATGTCCTGCAGAATGAAGCATCTCCAGTTACGTCGCCAAGGTCGGACGCCGAGCGAGCAGCTTATCAAACTGGTTCGACGCCCCGGGGCAGCAAATTGTTCTGTTCCACTGCAGTGCTAGGTTCGCAGAAGATGGCCTCTGTTGCCGACTGGAAAATAATGGTTCACTCGCCCTTCCAAGAAGTATTGGGAACAATTGGTTGAAAATGGTTCGTCTCGCTGGCTACTCGCTATTCTATAACATCAGTTTCAAGTATAACAGCTGTGCTCGAATTCATTACCAGGTCATTCCATTTATTATCGTCCAATTTTAATAAATCAGGTTGCATAAAATTTTTTTTTAAATTCTGAAATTTTTATCAAGTGTTTTTGTATGGAAATTAATAACAAAAAAGTTTATAAAATTTTTATCATTCATTCCTTTTAAGATGGCTGGAATTTTTTTCAACATGGCGGAAGCAATATATTTAGAATGTCAACATTTACGAAAAACTAAGTATCTCAGAATGTATAAGAGCTAGAGACTTGAAACAAAAACGTATTTGTAGCTTAAATAATCAGGTTTATTGCACATTAATAAACTTTACCCTATTTATAATAACAGCATCCAAGCATATGTACCTAACATTGATCATATTTTGGTCTTGCTGTGTTGCCATAATTACTGGTGCCGCTTCCAGGTTTCGGCATATCCACCGATAAACCTACTTGAAACCGAAACCTACGTAAGATTTCGTGTCTTTCTTTTATTTATTTTCTCTTTTTCTTCTTCGCTCCTTATTTGCCATTTCTGTACGTCTTGTCTGTATGCTATGCGGAGAAGACACTCAGAACAGCGAATCCAAGCATGGAGTTTAGACAGTCAAAATTCCTAATTAGTAACTTCACGAGGCTTTGCCGTAGAAACTGGAACTATATTGTTCATTTCTTTGGGACCAGCTCCACACACCAAGCACCTCTATGGATGCACCAGACATGGAACTACAAACTTTATCATCCACCATTGTCATTATTGACTTGTGTTCACCTGCAGCGCTTCCCTGCAACTTCAATTTCCGTTGCTCATAAAGATTTATTTGTTCGTCAATACTACTTTTTTATTTACAGACGATGCTGTCGTTTCTTTTTCAAACGTGTTTGACTGGCCTGCAAAACCTTGTTGACGAATGTCGTTGATTTTTCCACAGGATTATTTCACTTTTGCCAGAAGGAAATGAAAGTTGCAGTGCAACTACTGATATCGTAAACAAATCAGGATCCTTTTGTGTTTCAGCTCTTTCGACAGATTTCTGTTTAAAAGTGCTATGGCCAGAACTCCCACCACATCCCTGTTGGTAAATCATTGTAAGCGGGGTTTCATTTGCAATATTAACACACGTAATTGTTTCCGACTGTACACTTGCTAGCCTCCGTACTGTGCGGTCCAATAACGCCTGTAATCGCAATTATGCAGAATTTCCTGTTATTTTTACAGAAGCTTCATTCGGGCAGCATTTTTTCCTCGGCTGCAAGAACAACATGGTGTGTTGGGTAAATGTTGGCTAATATAGCTTTTGCTTGGGAATGAATTAAGACGCACAGGTGCTTAGTTAACTTCCCGTCTACATAGAGCGCTAGTGCATCAGGCGTGCAAGAAATGCATAGGCGATCGAAACGCTTTCTTTATTGTCGTGGCTCTTTTTGGAGAATTCAGCGGCATCCCTTCTTCCTTGGGCTTGTAGACTGGTTGTAGTAGAAAAATACAACTCTTCGCTTTTTGTGGTCTCCAGCAATGACTAAACCCTCCATTTTTTTTTTAGTTTTTTTTCTCTGCTTTCTTCAGATAATTTTTTTTTGGATGGCCGACACTTAAAGAAACACTTTTAGCTTTTTTTTTTTTTTTTCGATCTCTAATCAAAACAACTACCAGCTTCCGGAAAGTCCGTTTCCCTCCAGCCATGTAAGGTTTTTCGCCAAAAACATGTTTAATGTCCTATTGCTTGCACGCCACCTTGTGTCCACATGCTTACAAATAGACACACTTTACGCTGTGTACATTGTCGGACACTTGCTGTACATTCTTCTGTATTCAACAAAGTTAACACGCGATTTTACGTATGTTCTTTCCGGTCAGTTTTGTCACGCACTCTCTTCCACGCATCAAAAAGTGGTTTCCGAGGCACCGCAAGGCTGAAACAAAACGATATAATTATTAGGGTGGCATGTAGCTTAAAAATACAAGATGGATATTTTGTTCACCATGAACGGTAGATTACAAATCCACAGGAAATAACAAGCAAAGCGATACAGTTACATTTTTATTTGCACAAATGTGCTTCCAACCCCTCACTTTTCATGGACGTGGGTTGAGATTGGAACCCATGTTTCTGTGCTTTGTACTACGTCGTTAAAAATGTAGTGTCCAGAAACTCAGGCATTTATCGTTCATGCTGGCTGTGTTGCTAGCAAAACACATGTGCTTCAACTACACATTCAAGGGCGGTTTTCACCCCTTCGGAATAGACTTTGGCTATATGTCGTGTATATATTTTAGACCTATTTTTTTTAAAATGAGAAATGACCTGCCTAAGTTTGTCGGTAGAGTTCAGTTCTAGCCTGTATAAAGTCAAGAACTAAACGGGATTCCTTGTGGGAAAGTTTGGCGTAGGAAAACTTTCCGCTGTAAGGTGCAATGGTGTTTCAAAGAGGTTGCTTTTAAGCTGGCGGTAAATTGATTAGTTCTATATTTGCGTGTAAAAGGACGTTTTGGCTCTAATTGTGAAAAATACTCGCCCCAGCCAAAACATTAAGTATTGATTTAATTGTGTAACAATATTATTCGCGCTGACCAATGCTGTTTCCAGGAGTAAGCATTAAAATTATAATTGCGATTGGCATTGAACTTGCGTACGCATGCTTATTTTAGTATGGAAAAGGTACGGATTCAAGAGCGAAATTAATGCAGCTGTCATCGAAATAAATTTTTCGATGGTGTTGTCACATTTTATTAAAGTAATTATGTAATAAAACGTTTTGCTAAATCCTATTTCACTACTAAGTATTACACAACATGTAGACATACACAGTGTAATCACATTATTATGACCACCTGCTAGAAGTGTCATGTGCAGCGCGTAGCCCATGACGTGGGCTGGTGAAGCGGGTATATAATGCGACCGCCATGCTGGCTGTACACAGTGCGTTTCCTGCTGTCATGGATAAGGGGAGCGATTTAACAGAGTTGCAAGAAGGGATGATCTACGGTTTTCGGGCCAAGGGGAGCAGCATTTGGGAAACAGCGACATTTGTGAACTGTTCACATGGTAAAGGTGTATCGGGAGTGGACGAATGGCACCATTGGGAATAACCGTTGACTACGACGGTGCGTTAAGGCAAACAGACATGCAACAGTGGAACAGCTCACCGTCCAAATGAACCAGGGGGCATCCAGACACGTGTCTACAGCAGTTTAGCGAACCCTTCTGCGAATGGGGCTCCGGAGTAGACGGAGGGTGACTGCAGCCATGCTAACACAGGTGCATTGAGGAAAACGACTGGAATTTGCTCGACAGTATGGCGACGGGTAGCCTTCTCCGACGAGTCACATTTTTAGCTGCATAACACGGACGGACGTCAGCGTGCCCGGCGAGAAACGCCGGAGAACCGACACCCTGCGTCCATTACTGGACGAACACAAGGCGGTGGGGGCAGTGTTGTGGTCTGGGGAATGTTCTCGTGGTGTTCTATAGGTCCCATCATCCGTGTGGAAGGCACTCTTGATCGATTTGGATATGAATACATCCTCGGCGATCAAATCCACCCGTATATGAGGATTGTCTTTCCTCGGGAGTATGGGATCTTCCAGCACGATAATGCGCCTTGCCACACGGCTAGAAGTGACCTCACGTGACTTCAAAATTATTCCCTGACCACCAAAAAGTCCCAATCTCAATCCACTTGAACATCTGTGGGATCAGCTCGATCGTCGAGTTCGCCGTCTGTCTCCTCCACCACGCAGCCTTCAACAGTTGTGGGACGCACTGCAGACAGCATGGCTCCAGATACCCGTGGAGACTATCAGCACCTGACTGAGTCGCTGCCAACTCGTCTAGCTGCTGTCCGTGCTGCGAAGGGCGGTTATTCTGGATACTAGCAGGTGGTCATAATAATGTGATTCGACTGTGTAGTTCGTTAATTGCCACTTTAGTGCGAAGAACAATAATAATACAGGATATTTCTAAATTAGACCTACAAAATTCGACTGCAAAATAATCACGAAAAAATAAGTCGAAAACATATACACGATTTATGATCTGAAGCGAACCCTAAGGGCGGTACACAGCTTTGAAGCTGAACCTGGAGCTCTAGTGTATTACCGCTACTGAGATGGTACACCGAGTGTCTGGATAATGTGTGAAGTTAATTGTGACATGCGGGTCAATAATCCATCTTTTAAATCCCAAGTATGCAGTAGCATCATGGAGATTAAGTCGAAATAAGGGTAGTAACCGTGACTATTACCGTGAAATAATTTAATAACGACGACAGACAGGTGTTGTGTTTACAGGCCCTTGTTCCGTTACATATTATCCGCACACTCAATGTTCCATCTTAAAAATTTTCTCTACCATTTGTAATAAACTAGTGCTTTACGTCCAACTTGAAGTATGTTTACAGCCCTTAGGATTCACTTTAGTCCACAAGTTTTACATATATACACATGCATATACATTTAATACTCCTTTTTTTTTTCGTGATTAACCCTCAGTCGACGTTTGTCGGTCTAATTTAGATACATCCAGTATGAAATAAAAATTGTATTTATTTTATGAAAATGACTATNCTTTTTTTTTTCGTGATTAACCCTCAGTCGACGTTTGTCGGTCTAATTTAGATACATCCAGTATGAAATAAAAATTGTATTATTATCCTATTTGTTTACATGGAAAACGTAGAATATACGGTACACATGCAACACCAGTGCTACCTGTCGACGAAAATATTTAGTTGGCGAACCATTAATTACCATTGAGATTACCATCCCGAGTAGAATAAACCTTGCCCGTGACGGAAGAGGCTTTTCGAAGGTACAGTCAATTCACGATTACTCCCAACTTTTCTGAAGCCTGCTAAAATTCTATTTCCAGGATATTCCCCCGTCCCTGGCAAACAAAGCTTAACCGAGTCTATAAAATTACGCCAGAAGGACAACGCACCGCATTCTTGCGTGCTCAGTCTAATAATGTTTTGCATAAGAACTATTTCTTAATAGGCATTGCCAACACGCCTATTTTTATTCATATTAACTGTAAACGAAATCTAATTTTAGATCAAATATAACTAGAAGTTTAATTCAATTAAAAATAAGGTACTTTTTAGGTTATCACAAGTAGAAAACGCTAGAGATACGTGACCTACTGTATTCAGGAAACAATCAAGCACGTCATTCTTGGTGTAATTTTTCAAAGGTTTGATTCAAAAAGTAGGAACATTACGTACAAGCTGAACAAGCTGTAGCTTGGGGCGCGAAAATTTGGGGGGTGCAAAATCTTGCGCCAAACTTTACGGAAAAAATTTTTTTTATATGTGATTTGATATGATTATTCAATCATTGAAAGATTAAATAATAAATGTTCGTCGGTTGCTGAATAAGAAAGTTAAGAAATATCGTTCACTTTTTCTACATAAATACGAGGTTACGCGCTTCGTATACTTATAGTGTAACGAAACATGTTCTGTGTACCTATTGGTCGCCTCGCCGGCGCCTGTCCCAAAAACTGCTTCTGCGCATAACATGAACGTGAAACAACGTTAACAAACGAACACAAGATAAGCCTTGTAGCGCGCCATCGTCCTACTCACACTATGGTAATGTAATACTTAATTCATTATGAAAAATTATTGACCACCAAATTAGAAGAACAAATTGAAATTACTTTTCTTATTGTTCTTATCACTATCCCTGACAGTATGTACCTACACTAAAATTTTTTAAAGACTTTTTCAGTAATAAATAAAAATCTCTCGTAATCTGATATGTTGTTTTAGAAAAATATATTGCATATTTTCGTTTGGAAAAAAAAAAAAAACACAATGTATAGGTATTACACCTCATTTCAATAAAAATACTAACTAAGAATACGTTTTTTTTTTCTATAAACTAAAAAGAATAGATATAATCGAACGTAGCCGAACGTTTTCTATAAAAATGATCCGGCCGGTCTAAAGCCGATTACAGCAGTCCCAGTGAGTTCCGACATCTGTTATAGCTTTAAAGCAGGATGGCTTACTCGGACACTTTTCTCGCGTTTGCGCAGTAGAGATATTGCGCTGATTGCGAGTTGTGACTTGCGAGTCCCACGAGACCATTAAAAGCTTGCGAGAAAATCTGCTGTGTTTTTGTGAAGTGAAAATATTTTTATTTAAATTTAGGCCTGTATTGTTTTGTTTGTAAAATAAACAATTATGAGTGACGGTCGAATTGTTAGAGAAACTGGGAGTGCTGGTAGAAAGCGTCGTAAAGAAAGAGAGAGAAAAAAAGAAGAGGTTATCAAGAAAACACCAAAACTTGATACGATTTTTGCTAGAAGTTCAAAATCAGAAACAGCAGGTAAAGATCTAGTCAGTTATATAGTAAAATCAACAATTTTGTGGTTATTAATGCATCTATGCGGAAATGCAGCTTGTGTTCAGCTGTTTTCCTTGCCTATTAGACATGCAACGAATATTATTATGTATTCGTATGCTAGACATGTAACAAATATTCAATTATTATTCGGTGTTCAGCCTATTGTTGGAAGCATTCAGCATCTGATGAAAAATGGAGTATAGCACTGATTTTTGTATTTTTCCCGTAGAATCGATTGGCCCTCTTCGTTTTTAAAAAAAATTATATTTAAGGGTAGAAAAAATTTTAATTTTTCAGAAGAAATGCATATTTTTTTACCATTTTTTGTTATATTTCGCATTTTTTAAGTAACTGTTTAGTTGAAAAATAAAACTGACCTTATATACGTCTTCAAGAGATCAAAATACATAGGAATACATAGGTTTTGACGCCATCAGACAATAATTTTTTTTGGTTTCACTCAAAGATCAGTTTTTATTGAATTTCAAGGTCAACCTCATGGTAGAAAAAAAAATCAGATGTGTAGGGTCTAAACTGAGGTCAGATTCGGTTTAAGCGAGCCAAAATGCGTACGATTACCATACTCTCACTCTTCGCACAGACCACTTTTTTGTGGGCCGAAGTAATTAATCATGACTGTCATTGATGTTCCATGAAAAAGAAAGAAAAAATGCTCGAATTAAAATGCGTTCAATATGTAATAAATGTTTAATTTCAGGTCATTTTCAAAACTTGTATGTACTATTTGATTCAAATTATAGCTTTTGAATATCTTATTCGTATAATAATAATAAAAAGTAATTGAAATAAACAAGAGTTATTTAAAAATTCAATAAAATAATTTCTTTTTTCATTTACGAAGAAATTTGTCATGTAAACCGGAGAAAGATCCATCTGTGTTTAGTGTTATTCTGAATGATGAAAAGTCTCTATTTTAATGTTTTTTCTATGTAACTATACAGGGACATCTTCTGGGTCAGCTGATATCGGAGATGGTAATTGTGATAGGGAGCTGGATCTTGGTGCGTCAACTTCAACGACATCTTTGTTCACGAGTGAATACCAGTCAAATTTGAATGTAACTTTAACTGAAGCTATGGCAATTGATACCGATGTCAGTTTTTTAGGAGAGCCAAAACAAGTGGTACTAAATGTGGTGAGCACCGACCCCGGCAAGTGGGTCATTAACGATGCAACCATAGAGTCTTTACTTTCAAAAACCATAAATCAAAATTTGCATGAGGATTTCTCTGCTACAAAAACATTTTACCCAACTTTAAATGCATATAGGTCATTATCAAAAAATGTTTTTGAAAGAAAAATGCAGAATGGTCAAAAAGTAAACAGAGCATATCTGTGCTATTCTCCAAGCAAAAAAGCAGTATTTTGTGTTCCATGCCGTTTGTTTGCTGGCGGATCGTCAAAATTGGGGACAGAAGGGTACACTGACTGGAATAATGTACATAGTGCCATTTCTCATCATGAAAACTCCACTGAACACATTAACAGTCTTATTACGTTCTCAACTCGAAGCAAAAAAATTGGTAGTATAGATTCGGCACTCCAGACGCAAATTCAGATGGAAATTGAGTATTGGCGGAGTGTACTTAAACGTGTGGTGGCTATAGTAAAAAAACTGGGTAGTCGCGGACTAGCATTCAGAGGGAAGAACGAGAAATTTGGAGAAAAAAATAATGGAAATTTTATGATGTGTTTGGAGTTAATAGCAGAGTTTGATTCATTTCTTGCGGCACATATAGCACAGCATGGCCATCCTGGATCAGGAAAGACATCATATTTGTCTAAAGCGACCTGCGATGAATTTATTTCTCTAATTGCTAACAAAATAACTTTCCAAATAATTGAAGAAATAAAAATCAGCAAGTATTATTCCATGATTGTAGACTCAACCCCAGATATTAGTCACGTGGATCAGCTGTCATTCATAGTTCGATATGTAAAAAATAGCATGCCTGTTGAACGATTCCTGAAATTTATACCAAACACTGGCCACAAGTCGGCAGACTTGGAGACCGTTGTTTTGGAGTCCCTCGCTGAATATAATGTGGATTTAGCAGATTGCCGGGGGCAATCATATGACAATGCAGCAAACATGTCTGGAGATTACACGGGTTTAAAACAAAGAATTATGGACTTAAATCCCCTCGCCGTTTATGTACCATGTGCTGCACATTCCCTAAACCTCGTGGGAACGGCATCTGTTGAGTCAGTTTTTGAAGCATATACCTTCTTTTATTATTTGGAATCCTTATATAATTTTTTCGTAAAATCTACTAATAGATGGCTAATGCTTAAAGAAAATTTAAAATCCGGTCAGAAAGTGGTGAAAAGAGCTACTGGCACTAGATGGGCAAGTAAGTATGAAGCATGTTCTGCTTTTGTCTCTGGTTGGAAGGAATTTATGGTTACATTAAGTGCAATAGAGAATAATACATCTGAAAAACAGAAAAACAGAAAAAAAGCTGAAGGTTTGCAGAAAAATTTGAGTCAATTTGAGGTTCTTTTTGTCGCTGTATTATGGACTGCAATACTAGAAAGATTTAACAAAACAAGTCAATCTTTGCAAGCAGTATCAGCCAATTTGCAAGGTGCAGTTAACCTGTATCTCTCTTTAATCGATTATGTAACTGAATTGAGAACAGACACAATGTTTAATACATTTTTAGAAAAAGTGAAAGCCATGAAATGTGAAGATGAAGAATATGAGATTGAGAGAAATCGTTGTCGTACAAGAAGGTTGGCAGCAGATGAAAGTCGAGAAAATGAAGTTACCTGGACTGGGAGAGACAAGTTGAAAGTTGAAGTTTATTTTGCCATATTGGATAAGTTACTAACGGAGCTGCAAACCAGGTGCTCTGCATACAAATCGGTATTTGAAAAATTTAATTTTCTCATCAACATTAATTTAATTGAGAATGTAGAAGATATTCTTTGCGCCAGTCAAGTGCTGCAAGAGACTTTCAAAGATGATATTGAAGAACAAGTTTTTCAAGGGGAATGTCTGCACTTTAGATCGTATGTTCGAAATTCTCGTCTCGGTGTGCTAGAACTGTTTCAAAAAGAACGAAAACCAAATGAACCAAATTTACGTGAAATTTTTCCAAATGTGGCAATTGCATTGGACATTTTTTTGTGTACTGCTATCACCAATTGTTCAGCTGAACGCTCTTTTTCCACTTTGAAAAGAATAAAAAATTATCTTCGGGCTAATCTCATGGAAGAAAAGCTCAATTCATTCGGAACTCTATGCATTGAGGCGGACTTATTGAGTACTTTAAATTTTGATGAAATTATCGATGAATTCGCGCAAATGAAAAGCCGAAAGAAAATAATTTAAGATTGTATGCAGTTATTTACGCCTATATAGTTTATAATTATCTTCGAACAATAACTACAATGTTTATTATACAAATAAATTTTTTTTATTATTTTTGTTTATTTATTGTTATTTTTATTAATTTATCATTTATTAATTAATTTATTATTTAATTAAATTTTTCACATTTTTTTGGATGGCAAGAGACGACTTCTCAGAAGAGTAGGGGGGGGGGGCGAGGCTTCGTCAGCTTGTAGGTGCGGCGGTCCTAAATCCGCCACTGAGTAGGAAGAAACCGCGAATACTATACATTCGTTCCCTTTGATTTGAATTCGAACAGCGGCACAGACACTTCGCAAGTAGACACAGTGAGTGGCTCGGCTAAGTTGGTTTCGCCCCACTGATGTAAGAAGGAGAGGAGGAGGAGGGGGAGAGCCGCCAACACTCGGATGACACCGCTGCCAGCCAATCGCGGCGGAGGAATGCCGGCCACCGCCGCCAGCCAATCGCAGCGGAGGAATGCCGGCCGGCGTGCGGCAAAATCAATGCGGGGAAGCCAGGCAGTTGTTGTGGGCCGATCGCGCGTGATGCGAGCGTGCTGGGCGTCACATGTCTCCTCCGCCGACCGCTAGATGGCAGGGGCGTGCCCGCTCGTCGTTTGCCCCTCGGTGACGCCGCAAGGAGAGCACCTACTTGTTCCACTTGCACCGCGCGCGACGCAGTCTTCCAACTTCCCGTGTTTCTGTCGAGAAAAGTTATCTGCAGCCACGCTGGTTACGTCTCGCCATATTCAGTCCAATCATCTTGCGTTATTATACTTCCCTTCGNTATTCAGTCCAATCATCTTGCGTTATTATACTTCCCTTCGGTTTTAGCTCATTTATTATTATGATTTTTATGCTTACAAGTTTACTAATGATAGCGAGTTAGTTAAGGCTCCCTGTTACCTGGGGCTTTTTTCCGCGTTTGAGGCCGAGAGGCGATAAGGGTGATACTGCCTCGCCCGTCAAGTACGCCATCGCCGCTAAGCGCAAGGCTCTGAACTGACGTGCCGTGTTCTCGTCGCACTGCGTGTACCTATGGGACTTTCAGCGGTGACCCTATTATTTTATTGGTGGAAAGTCTGTAGGATGGTTCAATGCAGGGCCCTTGAGAAGTTCCGTGTTTATCTGACGCTTGAAAGCACTCAACAGCTGTCGTCTGAAGTCCGTGTTCTTTTTGTACGTTGGACACACGTTTAATAGTATCGCAGGAAAACGTGAATTGCTAACATTCTGTATCGCTGTTCACGCGCCAGTTAGGCGGGAACCAAGAGTATAAGAAAAGGCGTTTTATTTTGGTTTCACAATCAGCATAGGACATTATCGTTCACGACGAGAAACCCTTTGAGAAATTTGTTAACATTTGNTTATTTTGGTTTCACAATCAGCATAGGACATTATCGTTCACGACGAGAAACCCTTTGAGAAATTTGTTAACATTTGAATACTTACGTATTATTTTAAGCCAGTGAAATTTTGCGACAATCCCTCCAGTATAACTTGAGTTGAAGCCACTTCTCCTGACAGATGCACGTGAGAACATATTTGCAAGATACACGTGAATCTGAGAGATGCGCCAACCATTGCATTCCTTAGCGCTCAATATATTGCGTTGTACTCGCAAAAACACTCTTTTTACAACACGGATCCCTAACAACCTTAACTTTTTNTAGCGCTCAATATATTGCGTTGTACTCGCAAAAACACTCTTTTTACAACACGGATCCCTAACAACCTTAACTTTTTCTTACATTATGTCTCTAGTGTTCACGAAGGAAAGGAACCACAAAAAAAAAAAGTAATGTTCGTAAAAGAACGTAACGGAATTTAATACGTTCGAGTCGAAGAAAATTGGTTTACTGTCACTCGTGTGTCNTAATGTTCGTAAAAGAACGTAACGGAATTTAATACGTTCGAGTCGAAGAAAATTGGTTTACTGTCACTCGTGTGTCGATTCGCTGGGAATCGCCGTTTTCCTTCACCGGCAGGCGATCCGCCATTGGTCCGTTTCCAGAGTGTTTGTACTGTCCTGCTTCCCATGAGGTGTGCCTCGGCAGTGTTTTCACGCTTTAACGAGCGCCACCAGTGCATCGCGAGTTATACCGGCGCACTTTCCTCATTAACAAGCATGCTCTCGCTACAGAACAATATTTCTTATTTGTATTTGCAGTTTGTTACCGCGCTTTTTGAAGGATTAATATAGTTCTAAGTGAGTAGGTAGGGCTTAAGGTTTCGTCCGCAACGAAGTCATTAGACTCGTGTCGTAAGGATCCATCGCTGCATTCGCCTGGAGAGAAATAAAAAAAATTATAAAAAAAAACATGGAAAACAAATGAGGTTGGTCGGACCGGGGATCGAACCCGGATCCTCCCAACTGTGAGTTCGTGTTAATACAGCGCCATCTCGCTCGGCATGCCGCCGTTGGAAAAACTCCGCCCGTTACTTCTCCGCGAGAACCATACAAGAAAAAAAACTGCCTGAGGACCTGAAATGAAACTTCTCCACATACATTCTTAGCGTATTAACCTCNGAACCATACAAGAAAAAAAACTGCCTGAGGACCTGAAATGAAACTTCTCCACATACATTCTTAGCGTATTAACCTCTAGTCCTTTGTAGTTTAAGTTGTAAGTAGCAAATAATTAAAAGTGCTGTAGAAAATGGAAAAAAAAAATTTTTTAATAAAGTTTTGCTTTCAAATTATTTTAGGTACTTGTGAAATTCGTTTTATTGAGCCACGTTAAATAATTACAATATACAACAGCGCATTTCAGATTTTTCCTTCCCACTTTCTCTCTCTTTCTCTCTCTCTCTCTCTCTCTCTCTCTCTAACATTTTTAAATCATCCGTCCCCACTAGAAATTACTTGCCTACACGAAGCTATACCGTATTTAGAAATGTGGCTATTTATTCGCTGAATATTTAGGACAATTATTGAGAGGGGGTATTGTGGAGTAGAGGTGCCGGCCGGCACAGGCGAGTGTGCAAGGAAGGACCGGGTAACAGTCAGGTAACAGAGGTGCGATAGAGGCACCTGCCCCGGGCAAGGTCAGTGTAAGCCGGCTGCACCGCTCCTCCCACTGACGTCACACCAACTCCTCAGACGAGACTGGGTCGAGTAGCCATTTAATGAAGGCGGTCGAGAAAATGGACACCCTAACAAAACAAAACTTCCCCGCGGTGCGCACTGCATTCTGCGCTAGTGGATCCCTGCCCGGGATATTCACGGCCCGCCCGAGCTCAGTGCGTTTAGATAACTTCCGCCGTTTGATTCACGCTTTATATTTAATATCGTAAGACGCAGTTTAATGGCTTCCCTCCCGTCCCCCCCTCCCTTTTTTTTGTGAGGGGTTTGTGTCGTGTAAGTTACGATTTCAAAGTGTGTGCGTGATTTATCCCGAAGTAGTGCTGGTTTCGTGGCGGCTATGTCACAACTTTGGTGTTACCTGGAGAGCTGTATCGCTTAATAGTCGGGAAGGTTTCCCAACCTTCGACCATTTACAAAATAAAGCCACCCACTAAATGACCTTAATAATAAAATACCTTATTTGGGACTACGACTTTGTTTAAATGTGTATTGTGCGGTTCATCACGTGAACAACATAGGCAGTCGACGTTCTGTCGGATTCTACGATAGCATGAGCACCCATCCTTGCCTTGTAAAGCAAGAGCATTCTCGTCCATTCTTCTTCTTTTTATTTTTTAGAGGGAGGGAGAGGGCAGAGAAAGTGAGAGTACTCTTGTTTGTAATGTTTCTCTTTCGTCCGTTCGAAAGCTTTTGAACTCGTGGAGCGACTTTCCGCAGTATCGGTATGTTTTCCGTTATTAGTTTCGAATAACTANGTTCGAAAGCTTTTGAACTCGTGGAGCGACTTTCCGCAGTATCGGTATGTTTTCCGTTATTAGTTTCGAATAACTAAATTTCATTTTGTAAATAATATTAAAATAAATTTTTTTTTTTCGGAACTGTTTTTTTACAGCCTAAAATGGGAGTTTTTATCTGTATTAGTATACGTACTACATTGTTTATCGGACGTCACTTCCAGGGCTGGCGTAANCTAAAATGGGAGTTTTTATCTGTATTAGTATACGTACTACATTGTTTATCGGACGTCACTTCCAGGGCTGGCGTAACTCTATAGGCCCCTTACTTAATTTGTGCTCTAGTCCATTCGTGGTTTGTTCCATATTTTCTGAAGCCCTGCTAAAGTTCTACTTTCAGGATATGTTCTCCGCCTTGTGCAAACAAAGCTGAAGTCTATAAAATTACGTAACAGAAACAGCGCGCCGTATTTATGCGCACCCAGTTTAACGATATTTTGCGTTTTGGAAAACGAAAAGTCGCGTCCTACGAATTAAAAATGTAAATCGGAGTGCTTAAAGGGGCGAGTCACGAATTTCCACCTTGTTTTCTTTCCGAGCGTTTGCTTTGTGAACGTGATGTAGTCAGTTTTTAATGAACTTTTACAATAGCAGGTAGTTAATTTACTATTATCCCTTCCATACTTGTGTGGCCAGGGTAATAGCTACTAAATGGTTCTGAAATTGGTAGACCCAAGATGCACCAAATGAAGAGAGAGTTCCTTATTCGTAGCCGCCAGTTTGGAAGTTGAAAATTAATGCCTACTTATCCATCTGGGCGGAATGTATCAATTTAAGACCTGGAATTCCTAAATTATAACATGAAAGATCTGGTTAAGATTAGTTTTTTTTTTATTTGTAATATAAATAGTATAAGAATCTTTTGCTAAGCGACGTAAATTACAGGTGTTCTCTGTTGCGGCATTGTGCGTACATTATAAGAAATTATTTGGAAATATACCACCTCAGTATATATGCATAGTGGGAAAGCGCGTATGGTAAAGTTATTTCCCCTACATACATGGTAGCCTTCCTACATTTGCTCAGGAAACAGTCAGATGCGTAGGGAAGTTCCCAACTTTGTATAGTAGTGATACTAAACGTTCCTACAATTGCAGTTTGGTATGAGGTAATATTTCCATACGATACAGTTTCGGAAGTTTACCAGAAATTATTCTACGGTGTACGCACGGTTAACGACGCAGCGGTCGCCGAGTAACAGTGGTTGGCGGGAGTGGACATCTTGCTGACAGGTTGTAGGACTTCGTGGATGGTCCCAGGTGAGAGGAGCATCGGCGACCTTTCCTCCTACTTCGGGCAGTTATTGAAGTAAATAAACTATTTAGCTTCGTAATGTAATTTGGACCCAGTTCACGGGGACACTTGAGTTACAAACTAATTCAACTTGTAAACTTGCTGACCAAACATCAGGCTCGAAACTGCCCGAACGAGCAGGCCTCTCTCTTTGCCGAATGGGAATATCGCCTCCCTAAATATTTGTGAGAATGATTATCGCCTTTGAAAAAACGAATGAGTTATTTGACAATCTCCATAGCTTGTGCGTGGTAGCTTCACGTGTAATGTATTGTTACAATTTCTCTCAAAGTCAGTGGGCTGAACCAGGCTCGTTAAGGGATGGAGGNGTTATTTGACAATCTCCATAGCTTGTGCGTGTAGCTTCACGTGTAATGTATTGTTACAATTTCTCTCAAAGTCAGTGGGCTGAACCAGGCTCGTTAAGGGATGGAGGTCTTAATTAAATAAAAGAGTTAATTNGGTCTTAATTAAATGAAAGAGTTAATTATAATTTCCTAATTTTATTTACTATAACTACAAACAAATTCTCTCTACCCAAATTTTCACAATAAATTGACATCACAATTAATGAATTCAATCGATACAATTTCACAATTAATTACCTCAATGAAATGAATTAATTAAAAATCAGTTCCAATAGACAGTGTATCAAAACCTATTCAATTATTTTATAAGTTATATGTCCATATTTGACAGTTTCGTTATTTACAATAAAGTCCGTACGTATTACATGTTCATTCTAGATCCCACCAGTCCGCAAAGTTCTAGCTAGAGTCCTTCGAGCGCTCTCATGCACAGTAGTCTTCACTCGTCGGGTTTCACGCCCTCTCGTCCGTTCACACCACAGGCACCTCGTACGCCGTCGTCGTCCGCCCTCTTCACCGATGTCCCTCGCCGCTCTCCACCTCGCCTGGTTGTCGCACTGGGCAAAAGACTTCTACCAACAGACCGCCGACCCTGGCGCCGCTGCAATATTTATAGAGTCGCAGGCTATCGCCGAGAGAAATTTCTCTAAATGCCGCGTAGCACCGAGAGTCCTAATTCCCAGAATATTCTTGCTCATCCTCTAGGCTCATCGCCTTCTCCAGCATGGGGAGGAGGAGGTTCTGACGCCAGCCAGGTCGCCGCCGCTGTCAATCATTCCGACCGCCTCCCCCCGGCCCGGTCGAGCGACGGGGCGACGAGCGGGTCTGCCTGGGAGGAGGGAGGGTCGAGGTGGGTCACACCCCACAGAGCCGGACAGCGCATGGAACTCGCGTCAGCGCGTAAGCTTATGTACAAACGGAAGTGGGACTCGCTTTGAGCGTCAGTGTTCTGTTCCATGAGAATGCAGTCTTGTAATAAAAACATGCTATTGTTTTGTGATTTTGATTATTTTTTTTTTCTGCGCTTTTCAACTTTTGATTATAAGTTTAGAAAAAATAGTCAACTTTGGGACTGCGTTCATTCCGGAAATACTGAGCATGTTTGGTTGTGTGTCCGACTTATATTAGTGGCGTTGCGGGTTCGGTCCCAGCTGGATGCAGTGGGGATGGTTTCCGGTCTCCGTTCCTTAATTTGCAACTTCCCGGTTCCTCACTGATTAGATTTAGACCCTGGTTGACCTCGACGCTTCATAGGAAATAAATGTCATTAGAACTGTTACGAGTATCTCACGCCAGACGTCGCGTCGTGCCACTCGCGTTCTTGTTCTTAGTTTGCTGAAAATCGATCATGTTAAGGCCCCCGTCTACCTGGAACTTTTTCCCACGTCTAGGCCGAGAAGCGCGGGAGCGATAAGGGCGACACTGCCACGCGCATCAAGTACGCCGTCGCCGCTAAGCGCAAGGCTCTGAACTGGCGTGCAGTGTTCTCGTCGTGCTGCGTGTACCTATGGGACTTTCAGCGGTGACCATATTATTTTATTAGTGGGAAGTCTTTAGGAAGGTTCAGTGCAGGCCCCTATAGTAGTTTTGTATGTATCTGATGCGTGCATTTTGAGTTGCAGCGCCTTGGAAATGCCGTTTTTAGCGGTTTTGGAGTACTCTGAATTGATGTTTCTAACGTACGTGATATTTTGAAAGTACTTAACAGCTCTCGTCTGAAGTGTGTGTTCTTTTCGTAGATCAGCACGTTGGACGCACGCTTAATAGTTTCGTTGAAAAACGTGTATTTGGAACACTCTGCAACGCAGTTCAAGCGCCAGGTAGACGGGCGCCTTCAGGGCGAGAAGCCTGGATACAAGTTAGGTGACATCATTCCACATACCCACAATCACAAAAATTGGACTTTGAATTTAGGCATCAATCGAAATTAAAGAGTCTTAGAATAAACAACTTTAAATCAGACACACGTGTAATACGTTATTTTGCTTTGTGTCGGTAAAAAGAGCCGGAGAGTATTTTGGTACGGTCACGAACGTCATTAAGGTCTAACATCATGGAATGTTATTGCATTCGCATGCGGTTTTCATATTTTAAATACAGTTTTTGTTAAACGTTTGCCGGAGTTGTTCAGTTTTTAAATTGTTACGTGAAAGGAAACGCCATCGTATCATTACTGCTCCAGTAAGTGAATGACACATTACTGCAGTTTCGAATTTGGCTTAAAAAAAATACATTAAACAGTCGAACATGTATGCGATGCATTCCTTCATGATCGATATCAGGCATTGGTTGATATAAGCATGGGCGTGCTGCATGCAGTAAGGAGCTTGCTTTTGTTCGAACTGTAGATGTGACGAGTAAGCTACTTGTGGACGGATCATCATCTTGTATGCTCGGACTCTTTGTGCATGATGCGGTGTATTAGTGTTTTGTGGAGACGACACGCTGCCGCGGCACGGCATACGGTGAAGTACCGACGTACCCGCTCATACCCACAGCGAAGGTACAGGGGTTGTTTGGTGAATCACTGCAAGGTACAATGATGCTTGTTCACAGATGTGCCTGCCTCTTGGTGCGTGCAATAAGAGCAGAAAACTGCCGTGGAGACGGAGGCATTACTGAGTGTGCTGTGACCACGAGCAGGCGGTGAGGTATCCTTTATACATGTTGTATCACATGTGCTGATCACGTTTCTGTGGCTAATGCGACACTTGCAGAACATCCTGCGTGAGCTAACGCCTAACGCCAACTTGCCTTGCATTCAATTGATGAAGATGCGTAGTTATTTGTGAGAGGTGGTAGACACGTTGGTGTAGCTAACACTTTAGTACGATTTGTTGCCACGTGAAACAAGCAGTTCAAATTTCGTATCTTAGTTTATAAAGAATTATATTATTTGTTTTGATAATAACTTATTTGGTTGTAGAGAATACTCGAAGAGAAGACAGGAAAGTAGGCAAACGTAGGATTTAGCGATCAGGAACGTGGGCGAAGGTGGTTGGCTTCTTACAGTGGACAGAGTGTAGTTGCTGCGTCATCGTAAGAGCCAACCGTCTATATGCTGGTGCTAGAGGAAGTGTTGAAACGTACACCATGAGTATCGGGCCGTGCTTCTGATCGCCAGTGATGGTATTGCACACGCTGACGGACGTCAACAACCTCGGCAGGACTTATGTTCGCCAGTGCCTCGAGGTCGTCCCATACGTGGAAGTCAACGCTGGTGCGCCACGATACAATATTCCGCACAAGCTCCAGCAGAAACTTCTGTGCGATCTGCTATCCGAGCGTTTCTATTTAATAACCTGTATGTAACACGGTGCACACACGCGAGTGCATTTGTTGTGATTTTACTTCCGCAACCGTGGTTCTAGGACGGATTTCACCTACAACTTCTGCAGTATCCGTTATTACACAGAGTAGAGCGTGATTGTTTTGTTGTGACAACTATAACTTTTTGTGTTAAGCAAACACGAATGTTTACCATTCATTTTCGCATAATGCTGTTACAGCATCAGTAAACATTTTCGCTGATTTTTATTCTTTGTTTACTCTGCTGTTCTAAAAAAAAAGTTGCAGCTATCGTCAATAACACGCTCCACCATCTTCTCTCCGATTGCCTAAAATTTAAAGTTTGTAGGAAGCATTTCACTAAAAATTGTACACTGCCAATTACGAAAACGTCCATGAAAGCGGTTAGCAGTTGGCTAAGTATCCCATAGAACAATCCTTACAGGCGGCCATGCAGGCTTCCTAGGAAACATCTATGGTGGCACATGGGTGTATATGATAGGGCGGACCATGCATTGTGTCCTCCGTGTCTAATCCAGTGTCTGGAATAGGTAGCGTCCAAGTGCAAGCCCTTCCACTGAAGTGTGCAGGTGCACCAACATTGTAAACTACACAACTTGTCGGATCTGTAAATCAAAGTCTTCGAGCAGGCCAGGTGATTCATATTCTAAAAACTTTCAGTAGACTTGTGCATTCAACAGCACTGGTAACGCCCATATCTCTCGGGGCACGATTGCGGCTAACATTTCACCTGCTGTTCTTTGCCGAAGAGGCAAATGGCAGGTACCCGTTGTGAAGAGTCCGAGCAAAAAATACTTAGAAATAGTCAAGATGTGTGTTTAGTTTGAATATTGGGCCCTCTGAAACAAATTAATTTACAAAATATTAGACTGCTAGCCACACTCTCTGTGCGCGTTGCCGATAAAAGAACTGGACATATTTTTATAAGGTCTCCTCCAGCACGTGTTGAGCCTGTACAAATGAAATTCTGTATTTGTAAACTGGAATATTTATGACATTGCCGTTCCTGTGTACTCATGTTACGTAACGTCATAACACTTCGCTGTAGATGAAATGCTTGGTAAAATACTCATTCCTGTTGGTTTCACTACATGTTCAATACTCAGCATTGTCGCATGAGAGTTCGCAATCAACTCACAAGGAAGGACCTTCCCCGTTATATTTCAACGTAACAAAAAGCTAAAGCATAACTTCAACTGTTTATTCCTGTAACACATCTTTCTGCCTTGACACTTGTCATTTCTATATCACGTAGCAGTCGTTATTGTTTTGAATACTCTCAAATCGTAATAAATCTCTACCTTTGGGAAATTCCTTTGCCAAGCCTTTTCGAATCCTTTAAATACTGCCATCAAAAAGGTTTTAGAGTCGATTATCTCAAGAATACAAGGTCAACGAGAAGTCGTTTTCAGCTAACGCCTCGCGGGCTGTTATTTTCATTGATTTATTGTGCGTAACTAAATTAGATTGTTCTGACGAAAAATTATTTGTGGCATGGTCATTTTTCCTAGCTTCTGTGTGGATTTTTTTTAAATTCCATGCAATGATCTCATTGTTGTATTTCGTTCCAAATAATATTTTGTTTAATGTTTAAGTAGAAAATATTTACTTTAAATAAATTAAATGATACACTGTTTTTTATACCTATTGGTGCGTTTCATAAGTGCGAACTAGCAACACCTTTGGTATTGGCTAGAAAACCATATTACTGAATATATGTGGTGCGTTTTCCAGTAATGGGCTATTAACGGTAAATTGAGCACTTTTTTGAAGCCCACTCATTTGGAATAGCAATCAATAAATATTTTTTATCGTATCCTTAGACATTGATTTTCGAGTCCGGTGAAATATACACACTGTATTCATGTCTTACATAGGAATATTTGTTTGAAAGAGTGGTGGAAGGATAACAAAATGGCTAATAGGGAAGAAAGTAACTAGAGCCCCTGAAGCGTGGTGTGTTTACCGCGAACGGCCTATGCAATATTGACTAGGCGTGCCGTGTATGCGTCGCGACTGCAGTGCGGCGAAGCGACAGTTGCGCAGCGCTCGCCGCGGACGCGACAGGAAGGAAGTGTTGCGTCGGGCGGTCCCCGCGCCGCCTTCACTTCCCGCCTCGCGAGCCGCGCAACAATCCCCGTCCCGAGCACAGTGGTTCGCCCGAGTTCTCCGGCCGATTTCTCCCGCGGGTTCGCACGGCCGAGTTCCCGCGCAGCCCCCACCACTTCCTAGGGACTTTCTTCGCGTAGATGTCACCCTCCTGCACACCCCCGCATCACAGCGACTGCCCTGCACCGCTCTGCAGCGCTTTCTCCCGTGTGCTGGCGCGGACTGTACCTCCTGTACACTCCCTCGCAGCACCGCCGCCTCCTCCTGGCGAGCATCTCTTCTGCAGTCCACTCACGGTTACTTCCTACTTTTCCGTAGCCGTGCCCGAGTTTTACTCGTAGGCTATTCTTCCGCCTCTCACAAACAAAGCTTAACGAAGTGCACCGCATTCGTGCGCACTCAGTTTAATAATATTTCGTATGAGGGCTATTTCTTACTTGGCATTACCAACACAACTATTTTCTCCCGTTTTAAATTCACATTAATTATACACGAAATATTATAATTTACGGATAAAATATAACTAAAACTGCAATTTAACCAATAGTAAGATACTTTTTATATCAACAGAAATATAAAACGCTTGTGATGCGTGCCGTATTTAGGAAACAAATCAACGCTTCTTACATGGGGTGATTTTTTTTTCAAAGGTATGATTAAAAAAGCGCGAAGAAACCCGCAAATAAAGTATATCATCCCCTTCCCTTAATCTTACGTCGTATTCCGTTTTAAGCCGTTCACCGTAAACTGGGCACTTTTGGAAGCGCTGCTCAAGATCTACTTGTGTGAACGTTGTTTGTATTCTTCCACCGCACGCAAAATCAACATTGTCATGGTCGTGACCACTTTATCCGCGCGATAGTACAGCGAAACTAAAAAAACTGGTAGAAAAGAGAATATTTTTTAATCTGTCCATTCTTACACTCGTGCGTATTAAAATAAAAAAAACCAATGAAATAATTTTAGCGTTTGTAAATGTATACCTAACACTTTTAATTCAACTTTAAGACATGGAACTACTTTCCCTCCGTCGTTACCAACTTTACTACAAGTCGCATGCAATCATTGTTCCCATTGAAATACATGCGGA
>NQII01001356.1:87074-141243 GCA_002778355.1 Clitarchus hookeri
AATGAACCGTGCACAGTGTACAAACCACTGCAATGCGCACGCAAGTTGCTCCGTTACCTGTCTAGAGGCGCGCGTGTCTACATCACACGTCATGCTAACTTCCGGTCAACCTCGTCCATGTGGCCTGGATCACAGATGCTTCCGTGCGCTGACGTCACAGGCGGGAACGTGTCGCAAGTTAGGTTGAAAAAAAAAAGAGGAAAGATCGTCTAATTAAGTAGTGTAGGCGCGTGTGTAGAAAATGTGTTCGTGTTGTTTTCAGACGGTCAAGCCACGTTACGCACGAAACGTACATTGAAATGTTGGAAGTTTGCGAAGTGAGGTTATGGTGTGTGCGAATTGTGTTTTCTTGCTGTGCAGTCTCCGTCTTTACCTTCGACCAATAGCGAAGTGGGCGCTCGGTTGTTGCTCCGTTGCCTTGTGCAGTCGAGAATGTGTTTAATAACGGAATAACATCGCAGGAGTTCTCTAGCGGCTTCGTTAGTGCAAGCAACGCAACGCGGCCTTACGTTCTGCACTTGTGTTGGGACAGCGGTGGCGTAGTGTCCAGGGCGCTCGCCTCCCACCACGGCGATCCGGGTTCACTCCCGGATTTTCGCATGTGGGAATCGTGCTGGACGATGCTGGCGGGTTTTCTCGGGGTACTCCCGTTTCCCCCGCCCTTGCATTCCAGCGCCGCTCCATTCTAGGGTTTCATTTCTGTCATGTCCGAGGATGACGGTCACCTACGGGTCCCAGCTGGAAAGACCGTCACTCGGAGGGTGTCGCCTTGCCCTGGGTGCACTCCCCACACGCCATTTATTTTTTCTGCACTTGTGGAGTGTCTTATTGGTCACACGTAGTTTATATTTCTGTTAATTGAGTACTTTTGACATCTGCGCCCCTAATTTGCTTATATTTTAATTGCCGCACTGAAGGGCAAGCTTCCAGTAAATTTGGCAGCGATGTAGCAAAACAAGTTCCGTGTACCTTTTTGCAGAAATTCTTCGTTTTTGGATTCATAGTAAGTACTGACAATGTGCGGTTATAGAAAATTCACATTTTACGAGATGTTTAATATTTGTGTGCGTAATTTTAATTGTGTGTTATCCGCTTGTTTTAAAAAATCAGGAACATATTTATATTTTATCAATAAGTTCCTTGCCTTTTCGCAAGTAGGAAATAACACACAGTGAAAATTAGACAGAAATGTATTAAGCAACAAGTAAATTTTATATAATTAGGCATTTACAATAATACCGCTGAAACAGAAATTATGACACGGAAACGAAGAATTTCTGCATGATGGGCGAAGGCGAGCCTTAAGGTGGCCGCCTGTTTGAAGGAATTCTGCACGTCTGAGGCCTAAAAGCGTGGGAGCGCTAGGGGCGACCGAGACATGCGCATCAACTCTCTCGTCGCCTCTACGCGCAAAGCACTGAACTGTCGTGCAGTCTTGCCGTCGATAACGCGCCTCTATGAGACTTTCAGCGGAGACCCTACCATTTTATGAAGTAATAATAAAAAAAAAGTTTAATGCACGTCCATATTCCGTTTTTAAATTTTTTTGTATCGGAATGTTTATACCTACAAATAACCGTGAAAACACCCGTTTGAGCCATTTTCACTGTCACAAAAACATGCTTTATAGAGAAATGAAGGAACTGAAAAACGTATACAGACGCGTAACGTATCTTAAATGCTATTCGTAAGCAGACCTGACTCAGACACGTTGAACGGTTTTTTAATAAAACTTGTTCTGCTGGAGCTCTGCCCGCCGTTCGGCAGCCTACCCAAGCGGCCACATTAATGGGTAAAAAAATTTTTTAACGTTTCAAGGTTACGTCTGAGCATAAGAAAGCATAGCGACGGGCCCTCCCAGGGCAGCGGTATGCATTCACGGTAGCCGACTTTCTCTCAGATTAGATCTTTGACAGTAGGATATTATTAGACGCGACGAAGGTCACTGGATTAAACTGCAGATGCAACTTTGCACTTTTTTTTCCTTTCCCCGTTAGGAAACTGGGCAGGAAAGCGATAAAAATGTACTTAACCATTTCCACTGTTTTTCCTTTTTGAATATAGCTTTAATAGGATAAAATTTAAAAGTGGCTGCTGTATATTGTAGTTTTTTTCTTTCTTCCTTTTCTGGGAAAAAAATATTATTCCCAGACCATTTATTTACTGAGATGTGCGTTTACGCGCCAACACTGATTTTACTGACAATAATTTACTGGGGAATCCCCTAATGAGTGTGTGAGACATGAATTAACACTATACACGTTAACTGTATTCTACAATTTAATGGAAGCCAGTGTGGAAAAACCAAGAAACAGCAATCCTACATAATAGTTGTTTGCTAACTTTGTGAGCTAATATTTTACCATAATATTGTGTACTTCTGCAGATATATGTCTGATGCCGTAAATTGTTATATGTGATTGCAGCGCAAGATATCATGCAAAATAAATGTATTAGTCTGACAGATCATTTTGTCCAGAAAGTTGGCAGGAGCCGTTATCTATGTTGGCTTTCAAAAAATCTTTGTTTGTCAATCACCGCGTTTGGAATTAGTTTATTTCCTACTCACTCTTTTAAACGCCTTACTGAAAGTTGCGAGGTTTATATTTCTGGACACAGAGATTTTTCAGGTTTTTCACGTTAAACTGACCACTTTTGGAAAGATTCTTGGGTTATACTTGCATGCACATTATGTATTCTTCCGCCATACGTAAAATTAACGTTGTTATGGGCCTGATTACTTCATTCATGCATTGATCGGGTGAAACTGTAAAATTATTATCAAAGTAAATATTTTACAAATTTTCTAATTCTTACCAATGTGCATTAATAAAAAAAACTGAGTGCAAAATTATGTAATTTCAGCATTTATAGATGTTACCTAACACTTTTAATTCAACGTTAAGACATGGACCTAATTTTCTCCCGTTGTTACCAACTGACTAGGCATATGAGAGTCGGTGTGCCCATTAAAATGTATGCAAGCAGGGGCAGGAAAATTTTTTAAATGTTGTTTTAAAAAATGCTTAATTTATATTCTGTACCATATAAGAAGGCCACTTTTTGACAGCTCGACGAATGTAGCGCCACTGTTTACATCTGACTACGTATCCTTCCGCCATCAGCTGGTCCGTCACGTCGGGGCTGTATTTTTTATCAACACGCTGTCAGCTAATCCACTTCTCATTGTATTGTAATGCTAAACAAATTTTAAGATATTTTAAGACTGACATCAGTCAAAAAATATAAGTAGGTTATAAAGTTAAAAATATAAAATGTTGCAAATAATTAGATATTTGATAACTCTTTTTTAATTTGTCCGAGATAGTGAATTTAGGTTAAAATTTGCGAGGCGGTCTGTTGTATCTATTATTACACTTTGGACGTTATAGCTAATATATACAAGGTGGAATAACGTTAGAATTGCTTAAAAACTATTCACGCNGCGTGTCTCACTTTCTGCGGAAACAAGATGGGTTTCTAGAGAACAATATGGCGTATAATTTACGTAGACGAACGATTACCGGCCGAATATAAATGACTTGTACTCCAAATCGTTGTAGATGAAATATATGTTACTTTAAAAATTATGCAGAGCTCGTGGAAAAATATAACTATTGGCATATGTTTGTAAATTCGTTATATATCGCGCAAGAAAGAGGTTCATTTCTGCCTGGTAATAGCTCGCAGAATATCCGATAAATAGCGCGCAGCACGTCACGGCGACGTTTTGAGTAACTCTCTTTATGGTCAAGAGATAGCGTATTTTTTAAAGTTGATAATTCTTATGTTACGGGCTGGAAATATATTTAAAATTCGTGTCGTTTCGTCAAATTATTAGAAAAAATAATTCAACAATATTATGCAATATTTGTGTATGCTTTTGGAATTAATATCATGGACGTGTTGAAAGCAAGGTTTGAGATGGATGATACGACGTGAAAAAGCTTTCTGAAGTTAGCACAACTTCAGAAAACTTTTCCACGTCGTATCGTTCTATTGTACATTTCATTTTGATCACCTAAACATAACTACATTATCACGAAGTTTAGTTTTTAACACTAACAACCATTGTTTTGTGACCTCGTAAAATAAAATGTATTAATAAATCTACGAACTCTTTCTTATCCGCGTATTTTCTGCTTTTCTGATGTGCATCGGCAGTGCACTCAGAATAGCCAACGTAATTTTAACTTTTGTTCGTTCGTGCATCAGCTGATACAGGATTTTGTAAATGGCACATTGTTTGTTTTGTAAACGTTAAGTTGCCACTCACTGACTGTCAGAAAGTGGCCTTCTTATACGGTATGGACTTTACCGCGATCAACCTATAATTTTGATTCCATTTGTTTTATTCACATAAGAGTAAGAGTTGCTACGCTTTTGTATTTGCGTTCGTAACAGTTTCATTTGATAGAAATATGAATAAAGTGATCGGGCTTATGGTAGTGTTATTGTACATAAGCTATATACGGATACTAAATGGGCAGAAAAATAGATTCTGAGCAGGGCTTTAAAAAGTTCTCATTAAAATATTTTTAAAAGTATATAAAATGTTATATTTTCACACAATACCTAAAAATGATTTTATGTCAGTTGTAGTATGATTATCTGCGTTCGAAGGCAATGGCACGGGGCGCCAGAGCCGATCGCCGCCATCTTGAGATATCCTTTTGTCCCTTCAATATGGCCTTTTTCCTTTTAAATTTCCCTTTTTACCCTTAAAAACACCGATCCCCCCATTTGCAGAAACTATCCTTTGGAAGGATTAGGAGGGATCCTTTCGAGGGCGGTACAGTGGTGGCCATAGTGGCCATATTTTTTAATTAAAAAAATAATCAAATAATTTTTTTTAATATTGTGCCGAAATTGAACATAGAGAATTGCGGAAACCTGCGAAGGTTTCACGTTCAGTTACTACATTCCCGGTCTCCTCTGTTGAAGTCTAATTATGAAACAATGCCAGAATATGTAAAATTTTCATTGTCTTGACTGTTTTGTAGGCATACCTATGCTACTCAGATTTTTTTTAATGTTTGTATATATGGCCATTATACGAGTTGCAACCACCTGCTCAAGTCATGTTATAATCACGGTATGGAACAGCATATACCAACACTTTTTTAGACATACTTGGCATTAATTTAAATGCCAATAGTGCTAGGCCCTTGATACTTGGAATGTCCGAGGGCAGCTCGGCTGATACAGTCGTATCTTCGGTGCTCTTCTTGACCATCAATCTGTCAATCGTTCATCATTCCATCAATATTTTGATAAATCTTTCGCTATCTTTCCATGAATCTTCCAATATTTGCATCAATCTATCTCAATCTTTCCATCAATTTCACAAGTTTTCTTTCAGTCTTTAGATTGATCTCGCAATCTTTCCATAAATCTGCACCATAATCAGGACCACACGCAATACAATAAACACCACACACATCACAATCTTCACCACATGCACAACAATCAGCAATCCACACACCAATCCACACACCTATCCTTCACAATCCTCCTCCGCAATCCACAGCCATCCACACCAATCCTTCGATCAATCCCAATCCTTCGATCTATCCTTCGGTTTGTCCNACACATATATATATATATATATATATATATATATATATATATATATATATATATATATAAATTACATTCGTTTGCCAACTGTCTCCAAATTTGTACATGTCGACAGAATTAATGTTTTGTGTGCAGTTCACTATCCATGCGTATTTTATACATACTGTGTGAGAATCTTTACTTAGAAGTCGAGTGCTCATAGCGCCACTTTAAATTTATAAACGATAAAAGGATACAGCACAAAATACTAAAACAATTATTTTATTTCAAAAATATTATGCTTGTTTTTGCACACTACAATATCAAAAGAAAGCCGTTATTCACGTCATGCAATATAACATCGAACCTTCAGTTAATCGATGATTGAAGCTTAACACTGTGTGAGAGATATCCGCGTTTTTGCAGGTCAATCAAATGTCTGAGAGTATATCAAGAAATTAATTCGGGTCTTCGGGAAGTACGTAGCGATCATTCTAGTCTTCTGTCTTCTTCATACCGCTCGTTGCAGCAAACCTGTTGATGGGGTGTGCCAGAACATAGAGAAATTCGCCTTCGTCTTCATCATCAACGGTGTCTTCATGTTCATTTTCATCAATGCTGTCTTCACGGTCGTCTTCACATCTTGTTTCATCCTCAATATCAAGTTTACATTTCTTTGTAGCAGGAGTTGTATGGTTATCTATATTTAGAGCTGATGGATTTTGAAGTTCGTCGACTTCACGCGAAAGTCTTGCAAGTGTACATTCCGCACAAACCGACTCTACTGCACTCATTCCGTCTTTAGCACTTACTGTCTCATCATAGTCGCCTGTGGAATCAGCACCCATCGATGCAGCAGGGGGTATTGACTGCAACACTTGTGATTCTTCAGTGTATTGCCTTACATAAGCTGCACGTAGCCACTGTCGCAATGTTTCCTCGTGCGAAAAGGACCCTTCGTACAGGCCGTTCTCATCTCGCCAAGCATTTTGGACCAAAGGTAAAAAATCGTTCGCAGAATCGGCGCTGACGACATCAGGTGGCGATGATGCAGGTCGCGGCTCAAAGCTCGTTGAAGTCAAAGGCGAGTCTTCGTATTCGCAATTCATCTTCGCTGTATAGCGAGATAATGCTTCCAAATCGATGATAACTTCTCAACTTCTGAACATCAACTAAGTTATCTGCATGCATCATAGCTCTATATAAATTCATTCCCTCTTCACTCGGAAAAACAGACAGATTTTTTCTAAGTCCGCGAGAAAATGAATTTCTTTTTACGATTTTGGGCTTTGAACTCAGGGCTCTAAAACCATGCATCACCTTTTCGAAATTGCTTAAAACTTTGTATCAGTTATGACTCGGGTTATTAAGCGATTTGCAATTCTCGTATTTCACTACGACTCCTATTAATTATTCTTCAAAAACTTCCGTTTAGCCTTCATTTTTCATTCCTAAAGTATTCACTGAACACTGGGAAAAATTACTAAATTTTTTCTAAGACCGAAAGGGAATTAATAATTTTTTATAGTTTAGGGTCTCGAACTCAGGACCCTACACCGTACCTCGCCTTTTTGAGATTGCTTAAATCTATATATCAGGTGCGTATAAGCATGTAAACAGACAGAAAATAACGTACAAAGTTCGTTTAAAATGATCCGAAACTATGGTCGGTATTCGAACTGTGGACCCCATATCTCACTATAACATATTTATTCTTCATCCAAAATTTGTCTAACAGCCTACATTATAAGTTATATATATATATATATGTGTGTGTGTGTGTGTGTGAAAATTATGCCAGCATTTTTTACGCAAGTGTCTCTTAGGTGGTTCTTGCATGTAGACTAGTAGAATGTTTATGGGGCGTTTGGGACAAGGGCACTGGGTTGCCATCCATGTTGGAGGGGTTTGATCTCTAATTTTAATTCTACTTTGACCTTCTTTGAATATCTTCTGTATTGGAGACTTGAAAAAAATCATGAATTTTTGGTCTGCTGGACGTGTGGGGCCGGCGGAGAGGGACATTCGGAGTTGTAAGTTATTAAAAATAATTTTTAAATATTTGAAATACATTTTTAATAATTTTTAAATATTTTTTTAAATAATTTTTTGTGACTTCTAATATTTTTTATATTTATTGGAAATGCTTTGTATTTTTAGGGGTTTTCAGTGTCAAAAGGTAAATGGATCATCCAGCACGGTGGACAAGATGGCCGCCAGTGCCTGTGCCTCGTGCCGCATTTATAACACATTATGCCCGACTCATCATAATTACACTACTCACAGGTTAGACTAACTCCGTATGCTTGTACTTTTATCCCATATATTTTGGAAACTGCGCAGGCAAATTTAAAAAAAATGTCGATTTTGTCAGTTTCCAGTTTTGGCCGTCGGAGTACGTAGGCATTGCTTTTTTTTTTTTTTTGCGGCGTTGGGCGCTAGTGTCTGCAGCTGCTAACTTCAAATTGTTATTAAAATGTTTGTTTTAAATTTTTATTATTTATACATTTATTATCATTGCAATCAAAGGTTTTTTTTTGTTAGAAAGCATACTTATGGTGTAGATGTTTTTCACAGGGTAAACAGGGAATACACATTAAAAATACAATATATTCATTAAATTATATCTGCTACTACATGAACAAACAAACATAAACCTTCGAAAAATATTACAAGTCCAGCAATGCAGGATCTGCCTAGTGATTTTTACACATCTCGATATGCCCGCTGAAGTTGTATTTGTGCGTAATTATCTGGCCATGTTTTACACACTGATGCATTGGACATTGAACATCGAACAGTGCAACAGGTTTCGATCTACCTAAAACAGGCCTCAGGCGACGTCAAAAAGACATCTAAAGAACTCTGGAGACTCAAATCAACCTCAAACAAACCACACAGACCACGAAACAAGCCACACAAACGAGGAAGTCCACAAAGGGCATATCAACGGACCGCACCGAACATACTATTCATACCGACCATAATGACAACGATCATACCTACATATTATCCATACTGACATATACTGACCATATCGATATACCAACCATAGCGATAATCGACCGACGTGGTACTATACAGATGTCAGGTAATTAGCGGATACGGACTGCACCACACGAATCTGTGATCAAAACTAAGTAGAAAATAATCTTTGGTAAAAAAAAAATCATACTGCCCTTCGTTTACTAGAAAAATGACCTCAAAGGTCCAAAAACCATTGCAGCAAACATGTGGTAACCCAATTAGATAAAGGTGAGGTGGTGTGGCGATGCTGTAACTAATGTGTATACTGCCCTTCGTTTACTAGACAAATGACCTCAAAGGTCCAAAAACCATTGCAGCAAACATGTGGTAACCCAATTAGATAAAGGTGAGGTGGTGTGGCGATGCTGTAACTAATGTGTATACTGCCCTTCGTTTACTAGACAAATGACCTCAAAGGTCCAAAAACCATTGCAGCAAACATGTGGTAACCCAATTAGATAAAGGTGAGGTGGTGTGGCGATGCTGTAACTAATGTGTAGGTTTTAAGGCTTACTGCAAATAAACGAGCCGAGCACAGTAGCGCCAAAGAGGCCATGGAGTACACATGCAGTGAGTACTGGGAGATGGCAATGGCCATGGGTGCATGCGGTGGCCAAGCGGGGCGTGTAGCTCGAGTGTACACTTACCGTTACCCCAACAGACGACATCCAAGTGTGCATTTGTTTGGCCGGTTGGAGTTGGTCAAATGGGACCAGCACCGCGCATGGATGCACGCACAGCGCGGACACTGGAGGTCGAGGATGCCGTACTAACTGATGTTTAACAGGTGCCAGCATGTATCACACGTGGCACTGTGCGGTCGATGGACATGTCAAGGCGGATGGTACACCAGGGCTACCATCACACCGCAACGCAGCATCTGCAGCCAGTCGCTCTCCCCTACAATGCACAGTCCTACCAGCGGCTTTTGCAACAACACAAAGCGGACCAGGACTGCGGATCAGTGAAGCATGTTTCGACGTTTTGTATTCTCATGCTGTGCTCAACATGAAAATAAAGTGTTTTTATCTACTTGAATGACGTTTTTCTCGTAAACTAAGGACCTCGCGCTTTTTTTTACCAAAGAATATTTTCTACTTAGTTTTGATCACAGATTAATGTGGTGCAGCCCGTATCCGCGAAACACATCTCAATCTTATTTTTTTTTTTTGCAATTTCTTATTTGCAGTCACGTAGAGCGCTTTCTTGCAGAATGTTAAACAAGCTATGTAGCCCAGTGCCTAGATCAGGGTTATTTGAACTGCGTTTAGGCACGTGAGAAGGGATGAAACAAGCAGTTTATTTGGATATAAATTATTTTTTATTCTATTCTGTACATGAGAACATTGACATTTCTCAACTGCAGTATGTTCCTAGGCAATACCTAATCGACTCATCCGATATAACTGCTTTTCTTCACTTTTTCAGTGATTGACGATGCCTTCTTAACACGCGAGTAGTCGCCGCCTTATGAATGGACCACAAGTTGAAGCCTATCGACGATTTCCTCAGGTTCCTGCTTTTGCTGTCTTTCACATTGTCCAAACCATTTTCTTTATAAACTCTTTGGAGATATCCTTGAGCATGTCGCGAAAATCAGCATTGTTTTCGTCAGCACTGTATCATTCGCTCCTTCAGCTTACACAACGTCGAGCTTCCTTTTCTTCGCAATTCGAATCTCTTTGCCGAAATCAGTCGTCAGTTACTGCTGTTAAATTCGTTCACTTCACGCGACAGTTCAGCAAACATATTGTTACAAGTCGCTTGGGACGTATCCGAGGTCGTGAGGGATGGAAGTCTTGATAAAAAAAATTACTCAATTAAATTTCCTAATTTATTTACAATGTTATAAAATACACACATTTAATATTTACACTGTCAATCTTCCTATTTATCCTATTTCACTTACTATCATGCCAGTGAGCGCAATATTTAATGCAAATATCAATTCTAATTAAGGTCTTTATCACTGTCTTTATAGTTGTTGCAGTCACATAATCCTAGCTTATCGTTTACACATAAACATCCGAGGGGCAAGAACGTGGAACGACTACGTGGAACTATATTGCGCGCGAACTGACTGTATTGTACACTATATGTCACTTGACCACAGTCCCTACGTCTTCCGTGAACACGGTACGCAGCATGGCGGCGAAGAAACAAAGTCCTTCCAGGTCTTGGTCCAGGTCTTGGTGTGTCTGTTAATGTTATCTCTCCGGAGAACTGTATTTTACACTTCCCGCGTGTCAATATCACACGTGAGGGTTTACTCACGCATTCAGTCATTTCATTGGTTACTGCAGTGTCACCAAAGCCATAAACCTTGTCACGATACCGGCATTTTCGTCGGCATGGCGATGTAGTTGTGGGTCTTGTCTCCGTGTTTATAGCTGTCAATGACAAAAATCCATTTTCTGTACCGGAGGGAAAGTACTTCCAAATTGACGTCGACTTTACCCATAAAAAAAAAGTTTAAATTGTTAGTAGTGTGTCGGAAGTAGCCAAGCCAAGTCCAAATTCGAATTCCTCCCAATTTAAAATCCGTAGGTCCAGAACTGACTATTTCTTACTACTCGTGGAGGATTGCATTTTATTTGAACAGAAGAATAGTATTCCAAATTATCTTTGTGCTATGTTTGATACATTGAACACTAACTAATGTGCTAGCTGCGCTGCGATACAGCAACAGTGGCCCGTGAGTGAGTTTTTTTTCTGGAGACCGAGGGAGCGAGCGGCGCATGGCAAGCCTCCAGCGCACTTCGATCAGGGGAGCACACGCAGTGGGAGAGGTGCGCGCTGCTCCGCGGGGGAGGGGGGGGGGAGGGCCCACGCCCACACCCTGGCGGTCTCCTGCGTGACGTCACACGGTGACGTGCCACTGCGTCACGGCCAGCTCGCTGGGGGAAAAAAAAACCGCTATCTCCCGTTGGCGCAAATTTCGCCGACGACCCGGCACTAAGTGCCGCAGTTCCACCGTAAACGGCAATTGCACGTTCACGCACAGACAGTTCTTGTAAAACTGAGCACTTTTGTAAACCCTGCTTATGATATACTTGTACACACATTTTGTGTTCTTCCGCCATATGTGAAATTAATATTACAAAGGGCTTGATCACTATATTCACGCCTAGTAGGTCAAGTGAAACTGCGGAATTACTATAACAGTAAATGTAAATGTTTGATAATTCTCACACATGCATTAAAAAAAAAAAGCAAAAGAAATCATTCGCAAATATTTACGTAAAAATTTTCAATTCAACGTTAAGACATGGAACTGCTTTCCTTCCGTTGTTACCAACTTTACCGGGTGCATGCCAGCCAGTGTGCCCGTTGAAATGTATTGCAGGCACGGGCAGTTGCATTTTTCAAAGGTTGGTTTCGGAAGTGCTCAATTAACAGTGAACAGCCTATACTCGTGATTAATACACAGCTTACGCCTACTTATGTGCTCGCGTGCTACAAATACTTGCTTTCTCTACGAGAACATTTAATTATTTCCGTTATTTAATCGTACGCGTCTAGGCTTACAGCGGGACACCTGTGGTCGAAGCGAAAGCACCTCTTATCAGTTTTAAATCTAAGAGTTAGTGTTACAGTCATGCCTAATTTTATTCTTATTTGTATACGACAAAAAAAAGCTGAACTGCAGGTGAAAATTTTTTTTTTTAACTTTACGACTAGTAAGACGTTAAAACATGAATTACTTCTCGTAGTTTACTACCAACTTAACTGTGAGTGTTGCGGTCGTTACTTAACGTTAAACTATATGCAGTTACGCGCGGTGATTTATTTTTCTTCTCATAGGTTGACTTCAACAGTGCTCACTTCATCGCGGACTATCTACACCTGCCAAAACACAAGGTTCGAATCCCGTTCTACCTGGTCAAGGATATGCTCATGTATGCTAACACAAAGTGCATAGTAGTGTACAGGTCACTGAACGCGCCAAATTCTTCCGTCCGTACTTGAACTTTTACAATGAAGCGCTACGTCCGTTTAATGGAACCTTTTCGAGATAGCTGCGCTGGTTGTGTATAAACTTCGCAGGTCGTGTCTAATCTTAGATAAAAGATTCTAGTTTGGTATCTTTACTGTTTCTTGGTGGGGAGGGGGTGCTTTTGTCACCTTATCTCAATAAACAAACAACGTTGTTGATATGCGCAGATCACGCAACTGCAGTACTGCCTAGAAACGTACCTCGGGCTTCCGATAATGCATCACTTTGTTGTGAACTTCTATAGTCAGTTCATGACTGGAAGAGACTTTCTTGAAGCCCTGCTAAAGATCTACTTTCAAGCCCATTTCGTATCCTTCTGCCAAAGGGTAAACAAACATTGCCATGTGGCAGTCACATGGCAATGTTTACATGCAATGTTTACATTCCACTGTGTGTGTGTACATGTGTTCGTACATGCACGTACCCATCATAACAGTAATGTATATATTATTAATGGATATTCCACAAGCGTAAAGTTTTTAATCTTGAGAATTTCACACAAAAGAATATGGGATGCAAGCGAAAAACATTTCATTATATAAACCCAAAATGTGAGTATTAAAAATTAGATGTTTCGTGTGCGTGCCTGAGTCTGTATCTCTCTCTCTCTCTCTATCTCTATCTCTTTCTATCTATCTCTCTCTCTATATATATCTCTCTCTCTCTCTGTATGTGTGTGTGTATAGGTTTGATTTTGACTGGGGGATTGGGTGGGGGAGAAAAACTTTCACTTTGATTACATATTATAGACACAATACTTTGCAATGAAATGTGTCAACATTCAAGGAGTCCATCCAACAACATTAACATGGCAACGCCAATCTCTCATAAGCCCCCGGATGGCCGTGCTGTAGAGAATTTGTGCGATTCTTGTTTAACCTAATATTTCATTTATCGGTTTTTTTAATACTAATATCAGCTCTTTATTATTTGAATTTTCATAACGTATGACTTTAATTTGTGCTAACCTTCTCGTACAGATTCCTTTTGCTTTTGAAATCTGTATAAGAGATTACTCATAGTGCGTTCTAACGTGTTTAATATTTTTCAAATTTATTTCAGGTTTGCTTAAAATTTTATTTACTGTATTTTACGTTGTATGTTGCGGTAGTTTTTGTGTGCAGTCATGAGTTCTAGCAAGGTGAATAAAAGAGAAGTCACCAACGCCAACAGGACATCATTAACCTCACCGAATCGTTGTATTCCCTAATTAGGCGAGAGGAAATGAAACCCTGCAACATTGCGGAAAGAGTGGCAGAAATGTTGAAACTCTCCAAATCTACAGTGCTAAGGTATGTTAAAATATCTGTAGTATTAACCATTGCGTTTGCAAGTTGTGTGTGTTAAGATCAATTACGTTGGCCCACGAAATGTGTTTACAAGAACATAAAGAAAATTTGTTAATAACTTGATAACGTCGTCGAACGTTGTCTACGTGTATTTTTAACGTTTTATTTTGGTAATTATTAAGTTTATAGGGTTTCCTGTAAAAATAAAAATAATTCATTGAAAATCTTATATTTCCACTCTGCTAATGATGCAGAACACGAATATACGAGGGGCATTAACGTCCGACTAATTTCGTAATATGTGCCCACCTAACCTAACAGAACCTAACCCCACGATGAGTGAATCACTATTTTACATTTTTTAACTAACCTAGGATTGTAGGGTTATATAGTAACCAATACCTGCCACCTATTAAACTAACCTAAACTAACACACGGCAGAGCATATCACATTGTCACACATCATTTGTAAACAAACCCTTGTATGTTTTTGGTATCAGTAACTGTAGTTGACCCAGTAACTGAATTATGGTCCTTTTTAAATTATGCAAATTAGGTTGGCTATGTAGCACTGAAAGTGAAAAATATGACACTGATAATTTACAATAACTAAAAGACAATGGCTGTAGAACAGTGGTGTTGGGGAAATGCATTAATACACAATTGTTTTCTTAAAAGATTATGACTGCGATTTCATCGATTACGATGTCCTCTCATGTTTAGTGAAGTGATACAGATATGTTTAATAGTAGGGGAAGTTCCAGTTATATCGACTGTAATCTATTTAGTGACGTATAACAATGGCAATTAATGCCGCAATGTAACTTATAAATACAAAACAAGCTCCTTCTTCAGAATCTTAAAATGCACCATCTCTCCATAACCTATATAAAATTAATTGACTATAACAAACTCACTATAGAGGCAATTTTCCTTACCATTGTCAGTTGTCTTTATAATAAATTTCCACTGTATATATTGGGTTGTTTATGAAGAATCCCTCGCAGGGGTACACAAATTCCAACACAAAGTAGTTTTTATTTTTAATTACACATTGTAATACCACCTTTTGGTTAGGTGATTCATACACTCACATTTGAGTCTATATAACCCTACAATCCTAGGTTAGTGTAAAACCCAACAATCCTAGGTTAGTTTAAAAATGTAAAATAGTGATTCACCCATCGTGGGGATAGGTTCTGTTAGGTTAGGTGGGCACATGTTACGAAATTAGTCGGACGTTAATGCCCGTCGTATATTCGTGTTCTGCATCATTAGTGGAGTGGAAATATACCATTTTCCGTGAAATTATTGTTATTTTTTTTACAGAAAAGCCCCCTAAACTTAATAATTACCCAAATAAAACGTTAAAAAGACACGTAGACAACGTTCGACGATGTTATCAAGTTATTAACAAATTTTCTTTATGTTCTTGTAAACACATTTCGTAGGCCAACATAATTGACCTTAGCACACACAACTTGCAAACGCAATGGTTAATACTACATATATTTTAACATACCTTAGAACTGTGGATCTGAAGCGTTTCAACATTTCTGCCGCTCTTTCCGCGACGTTGCAGGGTTTCATTTCCCCTCGCCTAATTAGGGAATACAACGATTCGGTGAGGTTAATGATGTCCTGTTGGCGTTGGTGACTTATCTTTTATTCACCTTGCTAGAACTCATGACTGCACACAAAAACTACGGCAACATATAACGTAAAATACAACAAATAAAATTGTAAGCAAACCTGAAATAAATTTAAAAAATATTAAACACGTGAGAACGCACTACGAGTAATCTCTTATACAGGTATCAGAAACGAAAGAAATCGGCACAACGAGAAATAATAAAGAGAGGATATTAATAAAAAAAAAATTAAACCAGTAAATGAATTATTATAGGTTAAACAAGATAATCGCACCAATTCTCTGGCACGTGTGTCGACCACATCTCGCCAACAACACACGGAACGAAGGTTTGTAAACAAATGGCCGCTCTACTTTCACCTTGAGCGTGATCTTGCGAGCATGCAAGAAACATTGAAATCAAAGTACGTTAGCATCACGTCATTAATAATTGGCATAATAAGATACAAGTCTTTTCGAAACCCATTTGTAAGCGGTAAATTAACAATTACGTTAAAACTTTAGAACTATTTCCTCTCTTTGTGCTGGCAACCTGACGGCATAACTGTATACGCGCTCGCCGCTGCTTGTAATGTTATATGCATGTAGCTAACGGCTAGGGTGTTTTTTCAAAGGTTGATTTTCAAAAGTTTCTTCTAGTCGTGAACCGACTATAGCTTCGCATCAGGTATTTCATCTTCTTCGTACCTGCATTGAAATGCGCGGTTCTTGTTTCGCCACTATAAGACTGTTCACGGTAAACTGAGCACTTTTCAAAAACCCTGCTTGGGATCTACTTCTCTGATTTCATTGTATCCTTCCACCGTGTGTAAATTTAACATCGTTATGGGCCTGATCACATCATTCGTGCGCCAAGTGAATTTGACGAATTGTTAGCCATGTAAACGTGTTACGTTATATGGAAATCCTTACTAGGATGAAAATAAAACAAGAAACACTAACCTCACTGGTTATAAATGTAAACATTACTCTCGCAATAGAATACTAGTCTTAGGACTATTGTAATTTTTCCGCTGGCAACTTACTGGGAGACCGCATGCCGATGTGCACTGTAACATANTTTGTCCAAGGGTTGATTTTAAAAGTGTTTACCGTGACGAGCCCACACCTACCGCGTTGATGATTGCAGCGTAGACCACGTGCTGAGTTGCGAGGAGATGATAAGAGATAGCGTGAGCCGTGTTTGGCGGCTTGTGGTCATACACGGTATGGCCTGGAGGGGATGGAGGCCCTCCCACACGATCAAATTTTCTTCGAATTTATTGCGTTCAATTCCTTGAATGCTGTATGACGTCACTCGGACATTCATCATCGTGGGCCATTTTCCCTTTCAAGCCATTGAATGACTGAAATTTCTTCAAAGATTTTGTTTAGATCATGTTCTATGTTTTCTTCAATCGAATTTTTCAACTAGCTGTCAGAATAATTAAAACAGAATGAATTTAAAGTGTAGTGTCTTAATACATTTTTTATGTGCATTTAAGCTACAAAAATACTTACATGTTTTAATTTCATGCAAATTACATATCACCTTAGACAAAATAAGTTTGTTTTGATTTTGACTAATTATTTTCGCGTAGTGTATGGCTTGCAGTGATTTGAAAAAAAGGTTACTAAACAAAATTATAATTTTTTTTTTAAATTGAAATATTTGCGGAAATAAATGTCTAGTGGCCACTTTAATATTGAATTCAACCCATTGAAGAGAGTATGAACATTATTTGTATCCAATAAGTTGAATTAAATTGGTTGGTTTCATTAATATGTTTCATGTTGTGAAATGGCCAAGACGCAGGAGCGAACTGCCGTCTGTGTCGCGCGGACAATGGACCGCATTCCTGCGTGTGACCTGCTTACAGGTCATATAAAAAATGTATATGTACGCTTGTCTCCATGTTTATATAGACTGTTCACGGTAAAGTGAGTACTTTTGAGGCCCTAGTTACTTTTTCCTTTCAGCCATATTTTATCCTCTAACCACCTTTTTATTTAAATATTGCCATTTAAGCAATGAACACAGTTTGTATATTCCACCACACTCGGAAGTTTACGTCTAAAACTAAAATAAAATTTTTTTATTGACTATTATTCCAAACGAGAGGGCTTTCAAAAGTGCTCACTTTACCGTAATTAGCCTATAATGAACGCGAAGTCTACGGTCCTTGCTTGTTAAAAAATACTAGTTTTATACGTATCCTAGTAAAATGTTTTGCAAATTTGTTGAATAGATTTGTGGTGTTGCAAAAATAATCTTGGCAGCTGGTTTTCAAGGAGTTGTATGTAAAGATACAAAGAAAAAAATAGATTAGTGTTCCAAGGTCAACAGCGGCAGGCTTACGTTCTTACAAGATTATGTCTGCTAAGTCCTAACTCATCCGTGTTGTATTCCTTAACTGGTAAATTTGAATTAACAGGGCGAGGAAGGGGTGTCATCGTAAATAACTGACCATAGTGTTACATGTGGCCTCGGGCGCGCATTGATATAATTGGTAACCGGGAAATGGAAGGGAGTTACAAACGGCCCGGAACACTGACACGTGCCGCGATAAGGCTATCGGGACTGATGTCACTCCCGACCCTGGAAGATTGAGCGATTGGGAATTTTCTCGTCATTGCCCCCACCCCACCCCTTCAGCGCTACGTGAGGTGCGAAGAACCTTCTGGGCTAGGTCAGCTCAGGTATATAAGTCGTGGCGTGCCTCTGTGTAGCAGTGGCGTGTGGTGAAGTGTTGCAAGGTAAGCTGGTGCTTGCTCGGTGCTGTACACACTCCGGCGCACGCAGTAGGAACCAGTAACCAGAGTGGGGCCGGGAGAAACTAAACGTACTGCGGCCACTCACGAGAGAGCAGTGGCGAGGCACCCATTAAACACGTGCGGTGACGTCAACTGCACTACTGCATTTAAGTGGCCGACGTGTAAACTAGCAAACGATCAGGTACAGCACAAAGCAAAGCACAGGTTACGTTGCAGCAGTTCACCACTCGCAGCTGCTGAGTAGAGAGTGTGGACTGCGGTTTTAATCAGGTGCGTGCACCATCGGGGCGAGGAGCTACTACGCAGTGACCAGCAAGCGAAGTCTCCCAGCATCGGGAGAGTAGAGTGTGAGGCTGACTGGCTGGACCACGGGAAAGTGGGACTTGAGGCGTGAGTGGCAGACATTGGAACGATATTAATACACGGAAATTAACATTCTGAGCATGAATGTGTAACTTAATAAGTGATGATGAGTGACTATCTAATACAACGACAGTGATAAGTACCTTAATTAGAATTGAGATTGGCATTAAATATTGTGCTCACTATTAGGAATATTTAGTGTTAATAATAGAGATAGGCTGTTTAATGCTGTAATTGTAAATAAATGAAATATTTAAAATTAGTTCTTATAATTTTTTTTTAAGAACCTCTATCCCTTACAAACTGTGATACGCTTCAAATGACTTGTTACAATAGGTTGATTTTGTTTGTTCTTTTATTTATCCTGTGTAGTTACGATCAACAACTCCTAAGTTGTTAGTACAGAGAGATTTACAATAATACTGCCAGACATACAACCAATCCCCTAGGAAGCGATAATAGGTAAGGGCAGGAGAAAGGAGCCGGGCTTGCTCTCACACTCTAGCATATGCATACACACACGCACATGCATATTGCCTGTTCATGCGGCAGTCTCTCTTCGTGTGTCCCGTCGCCGGCTTCTCCCTTCTGGCTCGTCCTCGGTCCTCACTACACTTCTCGTCTCCCCCCCCCTTTGAACTTTCACCCTCATTCTGTTCGTGGGCGGTATCACGGCCGCAATATGTTGATAATTCGGCGCAATCGTTCCTTGTCAGCCAGACTCAATTATTCTCCGCGTGTGTTGTTGCGTACCGGTTTCCGATGCTTTCTGGATGTGTGTTGTGAACTACCACTGACTGCGTATTTGCCGAAGCAGCCGCTGCCCGCGATGAGGCGATCATGCCATTATATCGAGAGGACGCGATGTGAGCAGGACGAAGTAAATAAGCAGGGCACTTGTGCCCGCGTAAATCGTGAACGGAGTCGTAGGGATGAGCCAGTATGGTCTACCCGCCCCACAGCAGCATTCCACCTCGGGTTATGACACGGTACTGTAGAGAGCAGCTCAGTAGCCGCACTGCTGTCAGTGCACCAAGTTATTTTGATTGGAAGGAAAGTGTTTAAAGCATAAAGTCATCCAAAAAAAAAATTACCCACTGTGTTGAAGTACTGTTCGTTTTCATCACGTGTTTTCGTTCTTTTGACGTTTTTTTGAAGTTGTACTACTTTTGGCGCGTTGAGGGTAAAAGTTTAGTGTGCAACGGAAGTTGCGCGCACAGTGTAACGAAATTCGACAGTGAATGTGGTAGGGGTATGAATGACCCAACGCGCATGCGCGTATCGTCTAGCTATATACAAACGCAAGGTACACAACATAGCACGTGGTTATATTTAAAACCGACAAAAAATCAGTTCATGTAATAAGCAAATTTAAAAACATTTCATTTATATTAGTAATTCATTTTGAATGTGTATATATATATATATCTTATTAATTAATTTTACTTACGGTGTGCGGTGAAGAATTTGTTAGTGACAAAAATTGTATAATAAAATTTTAAAAGTGTTTTCAAGTATTTGAGGTTAATTTTTGTTAGTATTTAATTATGTTCTTTAATCAAACCTTTATTAATTGTATTTAATGTCTTTCTTCCGTCATTTTATCGTTTTCCTACTTACATAAGTAATTTGCATACGTAATACATTTTTATTTTAGTCACGCCAAAGCAGTATAACTTGTAACGCGCGTACATAAGTACACGCACGCAGCCATGTTCTTGTTTCAAGGACGATGTCTAGCGGCAGTAGAGTGATGGACATTGTGTACTGATTGTTTTCCTGGGAAACGGTGTAGCGACACTTGCCACTACCTGTTAAACCAGTACGACGCGATTCACGTAGTGAGACGTTGTTGGACTGAAGTTATCCTAATCCGCCGCACTGCACTCATAGCGCCACATAGGTGCCTCGCTTCTTATGCCCGCTCAGGTATTTCTCCACTGCAGCGGCTTACGGCGCACGCAGATGCCGGTAAGTTTTTATTGGGGGAAGAGGAGATAGGGAGGCGAGTGGTCTAACCACTACACCATCGCGGCCCGATATTCACAGACTGAGTGAGCAAGCTGCGTCGGAGAATACGACACCTTTGACCGCGGTAAAATTGTGGCCTATCGGGATTGTGGATTATCCTACCGCGAATATTTAGCTTTTTTTCCATACACACCTTTTGTGTGGTTTGATATTGCGTGTAAATTAAGGTGATGCTAAGCGTTTTTTCAAATTTCAAAATAGCTGTTGCTTTATGAAGCCTCGTATTCTTTTGTTTGACTATGTCATGTTCTTTGGGGTGGATTCCAGATAATCGTGGGCGATTAGATATAATCACTGTGATTACAAAACACATTGAGATTTCGATTTTTTTATGTTATGAATGACCAAAATAAGAAAACGTACTGGTTTATGGTCTGACTGCTGGCGCGATCTGTGTCCATTCATAAGCTTTTGTACTGGTTACCTCACCATCCTTTTAAGATTGTTACACGTGAGTATTTTATGTTATAATGGCTATGTGATTCAGTTATCGCGCTCTCCTATCTCTCTCTTGAACACCCAGTGTCAGCTTGTAACAACAAGTTATACCACTTTTAGCGCTACATAATAAATCATTCAGAATGGGGAAAAAATAAATCTTGGTGACTGTTATCATCGCATGGGTCAAGGGCGTTTGAGAGAGAAAAAAATCTCATGTAATGCCGTTTCCAAAAAAAAAAAAAAAAAAAATCGCAAGTGTTTTTTGTCATATTATAAAATCACGATTTTGAAGTTTTCGATGCACGCAGATAGTACATCCTATATTAAACAAACGTATGCTTTATTGTTGACATTGCGAAAATTGCGGTGAGTTACGTTGCATACCTCGCGTACTTAAACCGTCGATTTGATTTATAAAAATGCAGTGTTGTGTCAATTTTTGTTAGACTCGTACTTGGCCAAAGAGCGACATATTTGTTACGGCGACGATCGACACGTGAGAATGGCTTTACTCACAGTACATATCTGCAGTTACCATGGGAGTTATTTAGAAGCCTTACCTAATGACGTATGTTCTTGAGAAGCGTGTCCGTCGTAGCAGTGCAGTGAGTAACGCACAGCCGAGGGCTGTACGCCGTCAAATCCACACGGTCCACTTAGACCTACTACATCAGGAGGCATCGTCTCTAAGTTCAACTCCAACTCGCTGCATTCTTACAACGGCAGGCGCATTAACATGTTCTCCGCTTTTGTTTGGATAAGCATATAATATTACTTATTGTGAAACGAAAAAGTGTTAAAATTTAAACTTTGGCAAAAAAAATAATAATTTTGTTATATTTCTAAAAGCTTAGTTTACAAAAAAAAACAGTAAGTTCGGGAGTCATAATTTCGTGTCTAAATGTCAGTGCTATTCAAAATCATGTTAGATCACCCTCGAACCGATTTTCGTGTGTGATTACTCTGGCACGAAGTCATTTCAAATTACAAAGATTCTGTTCATCTTCTTACGAACAACCCCCTTGTTGCCTCTGAACTGCAACGTGCTGATGACAAGATCTTACGATACTGGTGCCGCGCGGTACTGTAGTTGAAACTAGTTTATTTGTACTTAATTTCTTCCGGAAATCAAAAGACGAATCGCTCTTTGGTTTGTGTACTGTAGCTGCATATGACACCGTGAAAATTAAATGGAACTAGTATATACCAGGACCAGAAGTTTGTGTTGNTTAACCACTAAATGATGTTTGCAACTATTAGCTATGAGTTTTCTTTTCTTCAATAAATTCTGTTAAAATATTGTATAACAAACATTTTGTGATATTTCAAAGTCAACTGAGGACTGGCATTTCCGAAATAAAAGTGGCTTAAGCTACGTAACATGTATTTTCAAATATGTGATAACAATCGGCTTTGTCATGCTCAGCAGTGTTAGTTTATACAACGGTTTACTTCTTCGAACCAGAAAAAAAAAAAAAGGATTTGGCGTAGAACCCAAAACAGTTAATGATTAAATATCCACAAGGATACAGCAGAAGTCGTAAGTCATTGATGCGTTTGATGTTACAATAGTGATTTTTGACGTGAATACGTCTTGAAAATCAGACCGACACATGGGTTACCAGGACGCAAACCCGTCACTCAGAGAAAGGCTTGTCCCAGCCAATAAAATAGTGTTTTTATAAAGCCAAAAAAATCTTTACTTAGCTCGACAAAATATTGTGTTGAGTAAATACAACTTTAAAAGCAGTGAAATTAATTTTGTTCATCTAACCAAATATGCTCTTGAATAAACAAAACCTCAGTTGGACGAAAATAAATTAGACTTGTTAACAACATATTTGGTTTAATAAACTCTGTATATCTGTTTGGCCATTCATTTGATTGTCTTCGTTCGAAAACACGGCTCGAGAGTTTGTTTGTATTTTTCTGGCCATTAGATTGGTAACCGGATGTGTTAGTGATGCTCAATAATGGCATAAACGCCCTAATAAAATTAAGTTCAACAGGAAACGGGAAAGTAAAGATGTAAAACTGAAAATATTTATTTACACACGTTGTCCTGTATTTGAAATGCATGTACATGTTTTAAAACATTCTGATTTCATCAGTGGGATTAGGCAAATGTTGACGAGGCATGCTACATCCACCGATAAATAAATGACAGACTTAAGGTTCATTCCTAATTCCCAAACTCAGAAAAAAGATATTGGGTCGATCGTTTTGTAATTCCTTTGCAGTTTTCAAAATAATGTGAAGACGAACATTACAGAAACAGCTAAAGGTGACCGAAGACATGCTTCTAATTGCGGAAGATTTTCTTTAAGACCGTCCTCCCCTTTACCCCCCACAAGCCCACCCACCACACGTACACACACATACACTGAAGAGCCAAAAAAAAAAAAAAAAAAAAAAAAAACTGGTATAGGCGTGCGAAATGAGTTTGAACGTATAGTTGGCGCACGAGAGATGGGACATGGCATCTCCGAGGTAGCGATAACATTTGGATGTTCGCGTACGACCATTTCACGAGTGTGCCGTGAATATCGGGAATCCGGTAAAAACATCACATCTTCGACATCGCTGCGGCCGGAAAAAAGATCGTGAACGAACGGGACAAACGACGACTGACGAGAATCATTAAACGTGACAGACGTGCAACCCTTTCTCAAAATTGGCGCAGATTGAATCTGTGGACTGCCCTGCAGGATTCATGGTGTGAATTGCCTCCTGCATACCTTCAGACATTAGTCGAGTCCATGCCACGTCGTCTTGCGGCACTTCTGCGTGCTCGGGGAGCCCTACACGATATTAGGCAGGTGTACCATTTTACATTAGTGGTTTCTTTACTGTGTATTTCGTATTGACATTTTGATTAAGTCTTGTATTCGCTGACCTTTGCCCCGATATTAGGAGGGCAGGAACGCTGACCAATTCATGCAGCAGAAAAAGCTGAGAGACTCCTTTATCGACCGTTCTAGTTCACAGAAAAAAGCAGATTGCTGCGTACTTCTAATTCTGATTTCTGTAGTGTGAACGCTTCCATGGCTTCATCAATAGTGCCTAGACATGTATTGCCAACTATCACCTAAGCGAAAAAGTAACAAAATGCTGTTCAAACTTCCTTTTATTAAATTTAATACCTATGTCTAACGCACTGGGTTGTGTGTTAATGTTTGTGTGTGGTAAAAAACATCATAAATAGAGTTTTGCTATTTCTGGTGCCGAATCTCTGGCTGTATTAGATGTGCAGGAGATGGATGTTTGTTTGGTTCTCAGAGTTGACAAAGCGGTTAATTTTCCGCAGTTGTGTGCATACCTGTCTTGTAGAGTTGATGATCATTGCTAGAGACTCGGAAATTTGGTGAATTCGTATCAGGACAAGTTAGACTTCAACCACACGCACTTTTTTTAAAAATAGAATAACAGCTTGTGAGACACGCCGCGGATGACTTCGAGCCAATATCAAACCTGCAAGGAAAACAATGACCGAATCTATAGTACCCGGTCTCTGGTTTGAATGGAGCAACAGCCAAAAAAGTTCTAACTGATTTTCTGAGAGTACAAAGGATGGTGGTTTACAACTTGTTGCTGAATGAATCGGCGAAATTTTTGGGTCTCTAATCATTGTTGTCTTGTTGCATGACGATCTTGAAGATTGTGTTCTATTGCTAACACTTTTTTTTTTCTTTACAGGTAAGTGTCTCGCCTACCTCGCAGGCAATCGCCAATTTGTTTACTGGTAAGTCATGTTGTAACTTTTATCTGTCTCGGAAGTGCCGAGGTGCAGTATGCTAGGTGAATTAACTGAAGTATTTTACTTTCCGTTAAATTATATTTATTGAAATTATTTATTTTTGCTTACTAATGTTTGTGCTGTATGCCGGATCCCGATTGGCTGATCATGGAGGCGGAGCACACACTAAGACTTGAAATTTCACGTGATGGCGGTACACACTTCCGTGCCTGGTACGGAACTCGTACTCGTGACCTCTCGCTTCGTAAACTGATGGTCTCGCGTGCAGGAAGGTCTAACACGGGCCTGTAACTCGCAATTAGGAGCGCGAATCCATACTGTAGAACCCCGAAGTTGAGAGTCTACGGTCTTAAAAAGTCGGCATAAAAATTACATTTTTAAACAAAATATTTACCACGTGCACATAGCGGAGGTATACAATATACCATCGTGTAGTTTTGTGGTTTTCACATCTGTTATTTCCTACCATCTGTATTTTCATTCGCATGACATTGTTTTTAAAGTACCTTCTTGGATATGATTCATATTCTCTGAAATGCCTTTGTAGTACGAAAAAACTGCGAATAAACGACGCAATCAACATTACCCATAAAACGTAGCCCAGGCCTAACATAGTAATAAAATACATGCTGGCAGTGTTATGTGCATTGTTTGCCAACATGACAGAGTGAAAATGCGTGGTTTATCCTATGTTAATCGTTGGCAATAACGTACATTCAAGTTTGGAAAACAAATGATTGGGTACCATCGTCGCGCAAAGGAGTTGCAGCTCTTGACTTGTATGTATCTTGGGGTCAGCGATGATGAACGAGAAGAACCTCGCGAATTTGAGTGAACTGGTCCACACGGAGTACGAGCCTACTGTTCGTGGATAACATGAATAACGATTAAGGTGAGGTGAGATGTGGTGGGATCGCAGAATATATAGGTAAGCAGAAGTGGAATGGCGTAGAGGTTCCTTTGATGTGGGTGGGCCCATTCGCTGATTGGCTGCGCGTAGCTGTGAAATGGGCCTTGCGCGTGATTGGCTAATGCGTGCTGTGAAAGTTTCCTTATGGGCTAAGAATGTCGATTGGTCGGTAAGTTACCAGGCGCCGATTAGCGAACATATTACAGGCCAGTGACCCCATTTCGCGGTCGTATGCGGTGGGTTAAAAGTGCAAAAGGCTGTTTCAGTTCTGTATTCTTAAGTATTGTGTAGTGGGGTTGTAGCAGTAAAGGATTGAACAAGGAGTACGAAAAGGGGATTACAGCCATGCCTCGATAGTGTCTCCTACGTTTACAGCTTGAGAATTCCAATCCGCAAATCGCCTGAGATCGAGCCCAGCGAGACTGTTGAGTAGAGATGTACACTAGAGTGGGCATGGGATAGGAAAAAGTGTGACCAGTTAATTTTCTTAGTTCTTGGGCTGATTCAGAGGAGCGCTCGTGTTCTCGACTGGGAGGTAGCAGTCGAAATACCTCGCCACCCATGCGGTGTTGCCAGTTCCGCAGCTGGCAAAAGTAGGTAATCGCCCTGGCCTCGGCTCGCCCACCTGTTCGTTCACATTCTGCTAAAGGCGAGCTTGTCTCACACGAGTTGTCAGTTTTCGTTGCAGCTGTGAATGCCCAACTCATGATTTACTAGTGGCGACCATGGCATGTGTTTCTTTTCTGTCTTAGAATTCTCTGTTTTGCTGAAATTTGCAGCGATATCAACTACTATTTGGTTTTGTTTACCTTTGCGAAAATGAATTATCAAACATATATAACGGCCATTGTTTTTTAATTCTAATTTATTATTTTTCTATAGTTTAGGTGTTCATGATAAAATACGAGTACTGTTAGCACTTACAATTACAAATTTGATATTAATCATGAATTATGTCATACATCACAGTAGCGTTTTCATTCCGTTCTTATGTGAAAGGAAATCGACAGGAAATTATTGTTCACTAGTCGGGAAATATATGTTAGATGCGCGAAGGTAAACAATGTGACTCAGTGTTTACAGTTTGGGGTTGTAATCTACTACAAAGGTAACTGTTCGCATAAATTATCAGTACGTTAAGTTTGTCGATTCATGTGTTATTAAGGCTGTGTCCGAACCTTGGAATGCACTTGTTTATATAAGCGTACTCCACTATGATCGATACTTGATACATTCCGACAGGCATACTTATTGGCATCCGTTACAGCAACTAGCCAGCTGATAAGATTCTGAACAAGCATTTTGAGGAAAACAAATACTGAATCTGTGCTGGAATGTAGGCGCATATATTTAAAATGATCAACCCATTAGAAGCTGTAGCTTAAAAGAGCATGGCAATGAAAATGTTGCTATTAATCAATCACATACATTGTTTCAGGAAAGGAATGAATAAGTATTTGACGCAATAAACGCAGTTATGTATAATTAATTATTAAAACTGGAGGTAAATATTATTTTAACACTAATAATGATATAAATAAAAATTAATTTTCTAATTTTGATATAACTTTTACAGTCATCCATGCATTTACCTTTTAAAAAGATTGGCAGTGTTCTCATTGCCCTGCACATTAACTTTAAATTCATTGACACGCCAGGTTTATAACAAATCACGAAGAAAACTGGTTATGTTTATCTTAGCTCGCCTAGATCATTAAAAGTTAAAGAGTATACATTGCTAAGAACTTTTCTCAGTGACATTCTTCGAAAGTTAATGCCTCTATACCGCTCTTTGAAAAAAGAAATATTAGGAATAACAATTATGAACTACATATAAATCGCTTTTCAAAATAGTAGTCTGTAGGCTGTAAGGGTGCGAGACGTACAAACATTGTGCGTATGTCATTTCCCGAGACACGTACAACATTTACGTACTTAGACGAATGCGAACGCTCATTAAGGCGCCTGTCTACCTGGCGCTTTAACTGCGTTACAGAGTGTTCCAAATACACGTTTTTCAACGAAACTATTAAGCGTGCGTCCAACGTGCTGATCTACGAAAAGAACACACACTTCAGACGAGAGCTGTTAAGTACTTTCAAAATATCACGTACGTTAGAAACATCAATTCAGAGTACTCCAAAACCGCTAAAAACGGCCTTTCCAAGGCGCTGTAGCTCAAAATGCACGCATCAGATACATACAAAACTACTATAGGGGCCTGCATTAAACCTTCCTAAAGTCTTCCCACTAATAAAATAATATGGTCACCGCTGAAAGTCCCATAGGTACACGCAGCACGACGAGAACACTGCACGCCAGTTCAGAGCCTTGCGCTTAGCGGCGATGGCGTACTTGATGCGCGTGGCAGTGTCGCCCTTATCGCTCCCGCGCTTCTCGGCCTAAACGTGGGAAAAAGTTCCAGGTAGACGGGGGCCTTAAGCAAAAATCTATATGCATGCTGTGGGAAAAATACATTGATGATCACGTATAAGGCTCAACTCTATCAGATGTTTGTTTTAAAGCGACAATACAATTTTCGTCTCTGTGAGATCCAAGTTTACAATAATGATGTTCATTAGTGGTTATTGTCTGAAAAGCTGGCAGCTATGTGTGTGTACAGTTACACGAGTGTAACACAGCACACAATTTTATATTCTACACTGTGACCTCGAACTCTAACAGTGCGAAAAAAATTGACACTGAAGTTATTATCTGTAATGATAACACAAACGAACGCACGAAAAGTAGACACCAAATACAGTCGCAGTATTATACTCGTTACAAAAAAACTATTTAAGCATCGGTTAAATGCAATGACTCGGTGCGAATCGCTAATAGTTTAGCTAAGTTTACAAAAAAAAAATTATGAGTTAAGAACTATGCAGTAAGCGCTTATGTCATACGGAAACGCGTCTTCTGTATTTGCCGTTTGTAATATTGTTTTAATTCTTAATTATAGCCAATGGAAACAGGCGGCAAGCCCGTTATGTTTGCCTTTGTTCCTAACCTAACTTTGTATATCACAACCATATTTAAGTATATCGTACTTCAAAGCCGACGTTTTCTATCAGAGAAGCTTATTTTTGTGAACGAATACAATCGTTTATATGTGCACTCGCGCGTCTTTTTAATATTGTTTAAAGTAACATTACTGTAAATAACAATTTCTCGCCAAAAAAAACCGTCTGCTGTGTTCCGAGTGGTCGTCGCCTCACGAGTTTCACTTAAGATATAAAATATAGCTATTTCTTCAATGCTTAAGGAAATCCCAACACACACGACCTGTTAAGTTTCATTGCAAACCAATGCATGAGGTAAACACACTTTAGTTTCTTCTGCACACGTCTTAACGCATAATTTAACGCTTAAATTAAATTTTCTATTTTAAACCCAGCTTTACTTCAGACTTCGCAGCTTACGCTAAATTTAAGTGTTCAGGTGTGTTTAAACGCAGTCGAATCAAATCATTTATCTGTTCATAGTGTACAGTTGTTATCAAAAAGAACATAAATTATTTGTAAATATCTTCACCGTGTCAAAATTATTTCATGAATTCTGGAATGTTTGTCGTCTCCTGGCCTACAAATGAATAATGATAACAATTTACAAACAATGTGTAACAGTTTGAATTATTTGTGACAGTAGGGTCCTTGTGTGCTAACTTCGTGACATGTTTACAAAATTATAATTTACTTTTCCCAAAAGTAGTTATGTTCTTTGTGCCCCATGTTTTGTTGAATGAATAAATACTTTTATCGTTAATGACCACTCATTTTGTTTGCACGATTATACTATACGAACGAATTATATTTTATAACATGTAAGATGATCTTCATAACGAGGGATGTTAATTCATACAGCAAATTTAGTTTCTATTCGTTCATCGTGGGTATTTTATCCTCTTTACTATCATTCCCCTACCACTTAACAGTGTCAATTGTAATATGTTAGCAAGATACTAGTAGTATGTAGTGTATCATATTTTCAAAACAGTATTTCTTCCGATATGTGAAAAGGGTTTTAATTGGTTTCCGGTGTCCAAATTCTGCGAGAGGCGTGAGTCGTTTAAGCCGGCACTACACGATACCCTATTTCTGCTACCTTCTGTTATACCCGTGAGCACAAAAGAAGGCATAAATGTTTCTATAGCAGAAGATAAGAAGGAACGCATCTGCTCATACCCACGCGTTACTCGTGCTTACAGAAAATTGTAAATGGCATGCAAAACAACTCGCAGGGGAGCAGGGGTACAAATGCAATCAAACGTTATATGTATGCGCTTTGTGGTGCATCCGAAATTACGAAAATGGTTTCTTTCCACTGAAGGCAGCATTTATTTAGGTTTCTAAGTACGAGTACTATTAATGTATGGAAAAATTGTATGAGTAATATTAGTAACGGCACTGGTTATTTATGGAAAACAAGGTTTGGTATTCACTTATATGTACGATGGGCATTTACGCCACTCATTAAAACGTTAGAAAATTATTTAAACAGGGGCGTAGCCAGTAATTTACATTGAATAAGGGGGGGGGGGATATATATAATATTTATGTTTTTGGAAAATATACTAAAGCTATAATATTAAAAATAAATAGTTAAAATATTGTTTATTATCAAGGGGCTAATATACCGATATGGAACCACAAAATGATATAAATATCCTTCATGTTCAAGGGGAAACGCACATTTCTTATATTAAAATAAAAGTTGTAGTTTTGTTTTCAAATTTTATTTTTTAATATTTTATTTTCATTTTGGGGAGGAGGGTATGTCCCGATATCACCCCCCTCCCTCCTGTTACGTCCCTGAATTACATATGTATCTTTAATGATCATAATAATCAGTCTTGTGCTTTCCGTAATTAAACAAGCTTTTACGGTTAGAAGGCCAAAAGAAGGCAAAATTATCACAATTTTTATGTGCGCCTGTTAACATTACTCGCGCTACAGAGCTCAAATTATCTACTTTAGAAACCAATCGATTTGATTAGCAAACAACCACACCATTCGATTGCACTGTGCTTTTACTTATTTATTACTGTTTTTAGACAAAGTGATTCTGGAAATAAACGTTTTCTAACAATAAAATAAGTTATAAATGTCAATACTGTATCACATAAAAATTTTCGTTGCGCGATGGAGATTTGAACTCTAAAGCCTATAATTATGTGGTGGCACAGATCCGTGTACCAACCTACTGAGCTCTACACACATCCTACAGAATAGTTGTGTGATAATGTATATACATTACATAAATCCACAGTTATCGCATATTTTATAAAGTTGTGTTTATTGTTTTATCATGACCGTGTTATTAATTTGCAATATTTCCCATTACTTACGCGTACATTAAGTTTCATTTTGTACACACATACATTCTACAGAACCTTTATGTTTTTAGTAAACGGACATATACGGCTCTAGGTAGCTACTCGGGTGTCCGCCATCTTGTCTGTCCCACCATCGTGGGTATAGCAGACATTCAGAACACGTTATACTGTTGTGGGGTTTGGTCTGGGAGCGACAGAGATGGAGTATGAAGTGTGATAGAGGGTAGATGTCACAGTGGCAATGCTGCCGACTACCCCACGCAGTCGCCACGAAAATGGACTAGCGCTACATGGTGTTCATACCAAGAACTACAGATTCTTACCTGCTGTAGTGGTCAAAAACTTGAACCCGGGGAAGTCTAATCTAGGCATATCTTTTCTCAGTGGCGAAACTGACCGTCGAGCCAACCATGAGCGTTTTGGCCAATTAAATACACTAATTGTTGTCATGATTACTAGGAAATACGACATTTTTTATTTACTCCAGAAGATTTTATAGAGTAACATACGGGATTACTGTGTAGTAGTTTCTTAAAATTGAAATTAAGTTTGTATCGTTGCTTAAGAGATTGTTTGAAACAATCGCAGCATTCTTGTACGTCAAATACAGTCGGAGCTTCCGGTATCGTAAAACACTTTGACTCGACATCTCAACCTACGAATTAAAGCGACCGGCGACAGAAATGTACTTGGTCTCCATTTCATGTAAATTCTTTAAATCCACGGTTCAGTCATTTTACTACCACATTTTAATGAAGCTATCTATGGTTAGTTATGAATACGTAAGTTAAATTCGTTAATTACTTTGATAGAAAATTAGTTTTTATTTTATCATTTTACTGCATTACAATGGCGTTAATAGTGCAATGCCGTCAGTCCTCTCATTATCGTTATTTTTAAGGTGTGGATATTTATCTTAGAAAATTATTTATTTAGAATCATTGTTCCAAAACTTTTATCGCTAATTTCGCTGGGCGAGTGCGCAGACTAATGTGGCCATCTTGATCGAATCACGAAATATTATGTCTGTAATCTGGAAAGACATGTGTTTTAGTTATTCCGCGGTGCCTCGCGGATGCAACCGCAACTTCTCGCGTGAGCGCCGCAGTGCATCAGCCGCGGGACCTTCTCCCCACACCACCCACGTAGACGGGTCGGCCGCGAGTAGGTGTCCACTGCGTCTGCTTTCCTGGCCGGCCGCGTGGCGCGCTGACGGCTGTTGCCTGTTTAATTAGCCAGCAGACAACACGCGTCAGGGGCCACGAGTGTTGTAAACGGGGGTGTCACAGAGAACGTGCCGTGCCTGTGGGAGGGGGGAGGGGTTGGAGGTCGAGGGGAAGTTGATTCCGTTTACAATCTCATGCATTCGTGATACGCCCCGCGGCCAGAACCACCCGTCCTACTTCCACCCCCTCTCCTAGCCCGCGGGGCGGAGAGCAGATTGCATCCCAATTTGCGTGATGACGAGTCCGCAAATTGGGAGCCCTACAGCGCCGGTGGCTTCCGACGCGTGATAAAAGCACGAGAGTCACGTAAATGAATTACAATCCTGCCACAATGGGGCAAGCTGTAAATACACTACCCCGGGCATTGCTTGTATTTTTTTCCTCCCCGAAATTTCGCAACTACCTCCACGCCTACACAGCCGCTATATACCCTTTCACAATTTTTTTTTACCTTCCAGCACTTTGATATGGTTAGCTCTTTCTCTCTCTCTCTCTCTCTCTCTCTCTCTCTCTCTCTCTGTGCAAGGATAGCTCCAAAAGAGATTTAAAAAAATATTATTTTCGGGAACTGCTGTATTGCAAATCCTCGCTCCTGGCTCATGCGTGATCAAACTGTATAGACATTTACTGTAGCGCTTTTTCTGCCCGTGGGCATTCGCGGCAAGTGTCAACGAAGAACATGCATTGTTTTCGCTCACCGTCCTCTTCTACGGTGTGGTGGAGAAACACATGCGACATTTGTGACGGGGACAAAACTCGCCACATTCCGGCACAGCTGCACGCCTCGCTGCCATCGCAGTAGTCTATCCCAAATGGTTACACGGGGTATTATTTGTATTTCGTATGCGATTACGCAATCATTTAAGACTAGTGTTGATTCAACCCTCGTTACATTTGTTGTCTTCCCTCTATTCTACTGTTGGGTTAAAAACCTACTCACTAGTCTTTTAAATACACGTTAAATTTTTTTGACGCTACTGTATTTGTGGAAATCAGTTTTGGCCAAAAGAAAAATATTGCGTGGGTATGAAGTCACGAGTTCAGAGGTTGTAACAATTGTATAGCAAGAAAGCTCGAAAATTACACTTTCATGAGATGTTTTAATTCAAGAAAGTAACGTTAAATGAATACCTCTCATTCGAAAATTACGTATAGAAAAGTGAGTTGACTAACGTTTACCAAGCAACGATGTCAGCTAAGAGTAGCTGATATTCATAATCACTAGTCACTGTTACCATGAACATGCGAGTCACGTTTGGCATGCAAGTTGTTCTGGCAGGAGATGAGGTTCTTAAACTGTTAGCGCATTGTCTGCGTGTTGTTTACGCAACATCACGAGAGACCTTCACTTCGCCTCGACGACTCGCATCCCTGTAACTTCTCCTTGTACTTGTAGACATGGCGCGTGCCTTCCGTCGCTGCAGTACTACAGATGCAATGCGATGGCGGGTACATCTATTTCACAGCCGCGACATCATGTTTGTTCTTAATTCACACAAATTGAGAGGTGGGGAAAATTTAATACTGGGAATTAAAGAGCGTGCCTCAATAACCGATGGGTTAGGTATCATTATATTGATCTGTTATTCGCTCGTCTTCCCGTGCTTTGACGCAGTATATGCATTTTTAATTTTAATGACTACTGAATAAATACAGTGAAAAAAAGAAACTCGTTAGAATTAGGAATATAGCAGGTATCATATATTTTAGTAGGTTTATGGACTTTTCTTTGTTTTCGGAAGAAAATTGCTACGAATTACATTTAACTCTTCGTATTTTTTAAGTATTACCGTCTAACGCGGGTCGTTTTTGTGTTCGCTTTTCAAATTTTAAAGTTTCTGCTTGGCAATTTCATGCCACAGCTGAGCGAAGAATGCCTGTTTCATAAGAATATTGATCTGTTTTGTTTTTCGTCAGTACCGAATTTAATAATATGTATCTTTATTTACAAGTATTTGTAACAACGTACATGTACTTCGGCGAATCTACTTTAGTTTGATATTCTTCCTAGTTTCCAGTAGCTGTAACGGGCTTTAGATTTTTAGCCTGGGACACAGGGCCAGAAACTCTTCGAACGCCTCACACAAACTCCGTTCTTGAATTCACGCTCGCTTGGCGAGATATTCAGAAGACAGTCCCTTCTTATTCGCGAAGAGTTTGTGGGATCTGTAAACGGAATATTTAACAGTACCATCGTTCTAAAAAGAGTTCATCTTTTCGTTTCCACAGAATGTTTTGTTTAAACAGTGCCTTGCAAAAGTACAGCTGGTGTTACTAAATTTACTGTTGACTGTTGAACAGCGGAATTGACATTGTGTTGTAATCGAAACTCTGCGTTCAGTTATTTTTTTTTGAACGTAACATTTTACGTATAGTTACTAGTATATTCTCTCTCTCTCTCTCTCTCTCCCGCACGGGATGACGTGTAGCATGAGAGGCTGGGCCGTGAAGCAGGAATTTCAAAGTCAGTTTGACAGCTAAGTGGTTTCCCGCCGGCCTAGTTTGAAGAGTATCATTTCGCGGCGACTTGGCACCAGCCTATCAGATTGCACGCCGCAGCCCGCAAGACGTGGTTAGGGAAGTCTCCGCGAAGCTGGTCTCGTACCAGCTTGCTTATTCGCTATTGGCTGCCTTCAAAACACCGTTGTTCAAAAAAACTTACGTTAAAGGACACCAGAACGAAATTTTTTGTAACTTTTATTTCTGAACGTCGTCGTGCACTCACGGACGCGAATAATTGAAGAACAGTAAAATAATCGGTGCAAGTTATTTTAAGCTCTCACCTCAGTTTAACCTACGTCTGTATATTTTTTATGCACACACGGTGATTGGGACGCCAATCGTTTTAATAGATCGTGGTTAGTATATATTGTCCAGTAAAGAATATACCTAACCACGCACTGCCCAATCCAAAAGCTAATGAAATAGGCAAGGAAGGGTAGATTTCAAGATAAGGCAAATTTGATAACAGTATGAAAGTATATTTCATGAAAACAAAATTGTTAGCTAATGTTGTCGTAACAAGATTCACAGATTTAGTGAATCCTTCATGCAAATTCATTTCAAATTCGTAAAGTCTTTGCACGGATTTATGCCGTGCATTAAAAATCATAATATAAATGAGAGCAGTTTCAACAAACTTCACAAATACATAAAATTAGTGTTCGGTTTCCATGAAAGCAGCAATGCTTTCAGTAGTTATGATAGACGTATTTACGTCGTAGCTGTAATTAGTAACGAATAAACTTAATAAAATTATTAACATATTTTCCAAAAAAACATTATGTTACGTGTAGGCTGTGAAAGAGGCATCTTGTTACACATTAGCTTGCTATAAGCATTGTGGGAACGCCTGTACTCTTTATTAACATCATCTTGTTACACATTAGCTTGCTATAAGCATTGTGGGAACGCCTGTACTCTTTATTAACATTACCTTGTTACTTGTTAGCTTGCTATAAGCATTGTGGGAACGCCTGTACTCTTTATTAACATCGTCTTGTTACGCATTAGCTTGCTATAAGCATTGTGGGAACCCCTGTACTCTTTATTAACATCACCTTGTTACTTGTTAGCTTGCTATAAGCATTGTGGAAACGCCTGTACTCTTTATTAACATCATCTTGTTACGCATTAGCTTGCTATAAGCATTGTGGGAACCCCTGTACTCTTTATTAACATCATCTTGTTACGTGTTAGCTTGCTATAAGCATCGTGGAAACCCCTGTAATCTTGGTTGTTTGAGAATCGTCCTCTCGTGTTGGCTAGTTGCGAACGGCAGTAGTCCAACGGTTATCCACCGTAGGTTTGGAAACAATGCATTTTGCAGAATTTATAGTGAAAAATCTTGCTGATGTTTAAAAAAAAGCTATGCTTTATTTTTGCATGCTATTTAAATTATAATCAATTTCAGTTAGCAGAAATATTATCTGACTGTCATGCGTTTTGATTTCTTGCCCTTGCCAAGAAGCGTTCTATTAAGAAACAAAGTGCGTATAGCTTCGCTTCTTACATTTTAAATAAATAAGTGGGTTCATTTAGCGCACGTATTACGACGTTTTCTCAACTCTGATTGTGCGTGCGTGATTATGTAGATTGATAGAGGATTTTTTTCCTACAGTTGTGTTCAGGGGAAATACCGATAAGGTTGTCGTTCGTGTGATAATCACTCGACTCCAACGTATTGTGGACAATCTGAACAGCAACCGCTACAACAGTGAGGTTTTGAAGCCCGAGGTACTGCCTCTCCTGCAGGCGACTCCACATGCCATATGTCAGCAGGTCAATGCCCACACTTCTTCAATGAACGACGGGTACTACTGCTTCCCTGGCCTGCACGTTCGCCTGACATGTCGCCCATCGAACATATCAGGGATATGGTTGGTCGGCGACTTGTTCATCACGGACCTCCAGTAACCACTGTTGATGCTTTGTGGACTCGCATACAAACCGCGTGGAGGGAGATTCCCCAGGAACATATCCAGGTCTTCTTTGATTCCATGCCACGACGTTTCGGGGCTCTGATTGCAGCACGTGGGAGCTTCACACCATACTGAATTCTGAAGGACAAAGATCATGTATAGTTCTGTAATCCCAATCAATTGTGTTTTGTCATGTACCTAATCTGTGGTATAAAGTTCATTTCAACCACATGTAGCCTTCTTGGTGCTGCATTTTTCACAAACGTTAGTGTACATGGCTTCATATATTACAAAACTGTGGTTAGTGCTTTCCTATGTTCAGTTTCCTTGAGCAGATAACCATACGAAGAGTTTTCGGTTAAGAATGTGTACTTCATTTATCGTATAGTTTGTCTCACGAACGAGTGTACTTTATTTGACAGTTCCGAAAGTAGTTTTCTGTTCAGTTATTTCCATGGGAAAATATTTTCTGTTGGCATACTGGACAGATTGACTGTCAACAGTGTGTGTTTGTGTAAATATCGTGTGTGGTGGGTGAGTCACCGTTGTATTCATGGAAACAGCTGTAAACAGGATTGCCGTCAGAACTATAATAAAAAAAAGTGCACTCGTTCGTGGGGCAAGCTATACACGTAATAAAGATCACGTGTTGACAAAGCTAAGAACCTTCGTGCCGCAATATTCTGGGCTCGACTGCCAAACAAGTAGTGGATATTTTTTTGTGTGCAAGTCGCCGCAGTCCCCCCTCATGAAACAGCTTATCATCTAGAAGTTCGAAGGCATGTTATCAAAAACAGCTAACAAGAGAAAAATATGACGTGAGAACTATAAATTGAATAAAATCAAACGTGATCATGTCTGCAGCAAATATTTATAGAGAGGAGACTTCATTTACTGGCTTATGAGCTTGCCTGCTCTCCTGAGTTTAATCTCATTAGCATATTTAAAACAAGTATATTTTTTTCCTTACCATTGCGTGAACTCGTACGGTGCGTGGCTTCATTACTACTTTTCTGTTCCATCAGTAATCGCCTAGCAACACAACTTGCTTCTTCATGGCTCTTGCATGGTCGGTCTAGTCTAGATCTCGAAAAATATCTGTTAACCTTATAATGATGAAGATAAATGCTTTTAGAAAGAGGGTATTGAACCCTATGTGTAACCTAATTCAAAATATGGAAAACTTAAATGTTATTTTATGAGCTTACGCCACCCAGGCTCCCACATCATCTGCACACTAACAATTACTCTCTCTGCCCCCCCCCTCCCCACCACACAAAGGTCTTCTAGCGAGCCAACCACGTCCAGGTCTTCCTTCATCACTGCCGATAGCTTAATCGCTTTGCTTGAAGCATGAATCAAGCTTGTCATGACAAGCCTGTAAGGTTGCAGAGGCTGTGCACGCTTCACGCCTGAATCAAACTTACTAATCTCCACAAGTCAAACTTTTAGCAAGCTTGATTAGTAAAACTTGCTACAAGCTTGTCTTGGCCAGCTGCAAGCATAACTCAAGCCATCTGCAAGCTTACTGTTGGCGTGTATGTGCCAGTTATTGGATGTTCGTCTTGAATCAGGCTGGAATCCCAGGTGATACGACAAGCTTGCTCGACAAGGCAAATTCAAGTCAAACGCAAGCTATTTGGGACCCCGCTACGTGTAATAAGTCTGTATCGGTAAAAACATTCACCGGTTACAATAGTCAATTCGTAGTACTGTAGTTAAAAAATGATTTAGTTCCGATGACATGAATATAACCTAACATTTTACGTTCAAATAAAGTAAAAAAAAAAACCGACACCTACTAAAACAAAGATAATCAGAATTAAAAAAGAAATTATAGAAAAGAAATCAATAGTTGTCAATATTAATTACTATATTAATAGTATAAAATAAATTCTAAGAATCAGAAGTAAGTAGATGCAGGAGTCGTCCGCCATCGTGATGTGTCGTCATTCTGGTTTAACATTCCATACTTTTCCAACCCAGTTTGTCAAGTTGAATGTGTGACCTTGACTTGTATGCTTTTTTTTTTTTTTTTAAGTTTCCGCTAGATTTCCCCAATTTCGTTTCCATATCTGTAAACATTTCGCGACAATATATTTTCCTTGGCCGTTCCCGAGATCAGCAGTAGCTGAGTTCTTATGCAAACGATCACATGAAATCTCCCATCTTTGCATTCGGCCAATCGTTTACATCAGGCGCGCATGCATGCGTCCTCGCACTATTCCCCAAGTAAAAGCTCGCAGGAAATTCCAGTTTTTCTTGAGCCGTTGAACAAATGCTCAGGGAATCATGTATTTAAAAAGGTATAATGTTTGGATTCGCAATTTTATTAGTAGCATATTCGCGTTGTTTTTTTTCTACTTTTTAATGGTTTAGTTGCGGCGAAGGGGAAAATAAATATTACACATCTCCTCCAGAGACGCAAGCCAAGCCGACGTGTGAAGAATGTTCTCGGTCAGGCCACACCGACACCATAAATATCGCCACAGCCGGAAGGTCGGCAGTCTGTGGTGGCCATCTATCGAAGTGCGTCGAGCGGTGATCGATAAAGACTGGCGACGGGCGAAAGTGCGAGACTGTATTGTAAATACTCGAACTGTAAGATATCAAAGATATAGTTTGAATAGTAATAGCGTAATAGTAATGCATTTGGCACCTCGACCAGCATTTGGTATGCTGCTTGTGGCCTCTGAGGAGAGGTTTCTTGGCGCATTTCATAGGCTGTTTATGAAAGAGTGATAAGGTTTTGTAAACAACAACTTATGCATGAGCGGAATGTGAGAGCAAGGAAAATAAATTATCGGGTAATTTTTTGCGGGTCTGAAGAGAAATTCGAAATTTTTTTAGGGAAATTCGCAGCAACGTTAGGTGGTGATCACATCTTAAAGATAAGTCTTCGTCTCATGAATGCTGTCCCTGGACCTGCATTTTCTAACTACTCCGTTTTTAACTCTACTGTTCACTCCCTCGCCTCTATCAGTTGAGCTTGTAAGCACTCAGAGTACTTTCAGGCACGTGTTTCTTTGTTGGATGTCTACGACCACTGTCGCCGAAACTTTATTCTGCCACCCACGACGCGAGCGGTAGACAAAGCTTCTGCATTCCGCCAGGCGATTGTCATGACGATATCATTTCATTTTTACGCTTTCTCTGTTCTTCATATCGAAGGTAGGGCGCTGTGTGACAGATTCAGCGATACTTGCGCCTCGAGATGTTAGCAGTATTAATCCTGAAGTTTATGGCAGCGAGGTGTTTAGGCAAGTAGGTGATTAAAAGCACTAGCAAGTCCTTTAGTGTAGCTGTGTTGCAGACGTTCCCCCCACCACCACCACCACCAATCATCTTTATTTATTTGACGCTGGACTCGCTAATTGGCCGTCATTTTAAGAAACTACCTACAGTGGCTCACATTAATATTCGGCCACCGATGATTATCGCAGTTTCGTGGTCTTATGTTACATTATAAATGAGCATAAACATAAAACATGTTGCACAATCATTCTTGTGTGATTGAAATGAAATAAAATAGTAGGCAATAATTGAATTGAGCAGTGCAAGTTAGTGCAACACAATATTTTGTCCTCGCGTGCTTCATACGTACGTCACTTTAATATTCGGCCAGTTGTGGTGGACGCGTGGCACAGGCACGATGCACATTGCGTTCGTACCTCGTGTCATTCCCTGCACGCTCTCTGCGCTGAGAGATTGTATTGGGCAGCTCTGTTGACTGCGTCAGTCAGGCAAATGGGACGTAGGGCAGGAATACAACGTATGAACAGCGGCAGCTGGTAGTTTTTCATCATGCAAAGAAGACATCTCAACGAGAAATTGCGGATCACTTGAAATTGCCGAGGTGCACTGTTGGAGACATCATAAGAAGGTTTCAGAAGGAAGACAGAATAGATTCGGTACCGCAAAAAGGACAGCCAACGAAACTAAGCGAGAGAGAAGAATGTCAAGAATTCAGGAAAACAAAGAAAGATCCGAAAATTAGTGCTTACAAACTTACCACGGGGGTACTCAATGAATGCGGAAAGAACGTCCATCCAGAAACCATACGACGAGTTATCAGAAGAGCAGGATATAACGGCAGGGTACCTAGAAATAAGTCTTTTATTAATGAGGTGAATAGAAGAAAACGACTTAAATTCGCAAAGACCACGCTGACAAAGATAAAAGCTGGTGGAATGATGTTATGTTTGCTGATGAGGCGAAATTGAATGTTTTTGGTTCAGATGGCAGGGTAGCAGTATGGCGCAAGTTGAATGAGGAGCTAAAACCTGGGAACATACAACCTACTGTGAAACACAGTGGAGGTAGTATTATGATCTGGGGCTGTATATTTTCAGCAGGTGTTGGAGAGGCTGTATGTATCGATGGAACAATGAAAAAGGAAGACCATCTCAACACCCTGACAGCAAACCTACACAAGAGGGATGATAATCTGGGCATTAGGAACACGTTTAAGTTCTACCAATATAATGACCCAAAACACAAGTCGTACATTGTCAAGGGCTGGCTTTTGTGTAACTGTCCCAAAGTCATTATCACACCTCCTCAATCACCCGACCTGAATCCCACAGAAAATATGTGAGATGAACTCAAAAGAAGACTGCGTACTACAACAGTTAAGTCCACAAAATAATTAGAGAAAAGGTTCAAAGAAGAATGGAGTAAGATTGGCTCCGAATGTACCAGGAAAATAATTGCTAATATGCCACAACGCCTGCGAGAAGTAATTAAACAGAGTGGCCATGCTACCAGGTACTAATTAATGTTTGTTTAATTTGCAGAGAGGAATATGTTTGTGTTTGAATGATGATGGCCGAATATTTAAGTGGCGTACTTATGCTTATGGCGTACTAATATTGTTTGTTAAGTTGCATTGCTCATTTCCTTGTTGGTTACCGCTGCATTTCATTTAAAGCACAGAAGAATGATTGTGCAATAATATTTATGTTTATCTTAATTTATAATTAGTAACATAAATAGTAAATAGTAACATAAACGGAAATAGTAACAATAAAAGCCATTATAAACAATAAAGAAATTACAATAATAAATACCTATTGTCCACCATCCAAGGAGATAAATAAAAATATAAATATTATAAATAGTATCATCTTAGAAGAAAGTAAAAATAATTTGTTAGTGGCTGGAGATTTTAATGCTAAATCCCCCACATGGTTTTCCAAGAAGAGAGATAAAAGGGGTGAAGAAACGGAAGAACTCATAAATAACAATAATATGAAAATTCTGAACACTGAAGGAAATATTTATACTTACGATTCAATCCACGGGGAGGAAAATATAGACATTACTTTTGTAACGGAAAACTTATATAATGAGTGTAAAAATTGGAAAGTGGACCCAGGAATTAGTGACCATAATAAAATCAGTTGGGAGTGGATAGTAGGAAAAGAAATAATGGAAGACAAAACAAGATTACATAATTTGGTTGAAGATTGGAAAGTGGCACGACAAAAATTAAATATCATAATAAAAAGAAACACAGAGACGGAAATACTAATAAATGTGGAAGAAAGAATAACAAGATTAAAGGAAGCAATAGTTGTAGCCTGCAAACAAAAGACAAGATCTAAAACTAACGTTATAAAAGGTGTGAATGTGTGGTGGTGGAGCAAGGAGCTTAAAGAAATGAAGGAAATAGTAAGACATAAGAATAGACAATTTAGGAAGTGCTGCCCATGTGATGCTAAGAGCATTTACATGGAAGAATATAAGATAAAAAGAAAGGTTTACAAAAAGATGATAAGAGCAAATATGCAATCAAAATGGATAGAGTTGGTAGAAAAAGAAAGTCGTAAAGACATTTGGAATTTTCCCGATAAATTAACGAGGAAAAAAATCAGGAAATACGAAAATATTGGTACGATACTACATGAAGGTAGATATACGAAAGGGATAAAAGAGACTTACATAACGTTAATAAATACATTATTACCGGATACAGACAGAAATATAGTAGAAGAAATGGAAACTGAAGAAGTTGAAGAACAACAAAATGAATCTGGAACGATTGAAATGGAAGAGCTAGAGTATGCAATGATGAACAGTGGCTTAAAAAAGGCTCCAGGTAATGATAACATTACAGTGGAAGTAATTAGGGAACTATGGGACGTAATAAAAGATGAACTGTTGACAATCATGAACATGTGCTTGTATAATGGGATATTTCCAAAAGAGTGGAAGATAGCTATGATTGTGATTATTTATAAAGGTAATAACAAACCTAAAGTTAATGCCACTTCATACCGTCCAATATGTCTTTTACCTCTCTTCGGTAAANTGCCACTTCATACCGCCCAATATGTCTTTTACCTCTCTTCGGTAAAATATTTGAAAGAATAATATTAAATAGAATCAGGGAACAGACAGAAATAATTTTACATAAACACCAGTATGGTTTTAGGCAAGGTAAATCCACCGAAAACTCGTTACACAAGGTCATAAACGTAATAAACGATATAGAAACCAAATATATACTTTTGATTCTTATAGATATTAGTAATGCTTTTTCTACCCTGGAATGGAGTAACATAAGAACAACAATAAAACAACTTAAAATAGGAATTAATGAAAAGAAGGTACTATATAATTATTTTTGTGAGAGAAGAGTTGGTTTTAGTAATGAAAACATCAAATATGAAAAGGTTATGAATAGAGGTTGTCCGCAGAGATCCGTACTTGGCCCTGTTATCTGGAATTTAGTCTTCAACGAATACCTGAACACTACAAAAGGTGAAGAAATCGAAAGAATAGCATATGCAGATGACTGCATTATAGTAGTTGGCGGCAATAACAGAAGAACAATTGAAACCAAAGCAAATGCAGAAATGGATAATTTAAATAACTGGGTAAACCGAAATGGTCTTTTTCAGAGGTATCCCTTTTGTCACGGAATCATAGTTAAAGGAAACATGGATCTGAGACCACCAACTGTTAAATACAATAAACAAAACATAAAAATAGTAAAGCAGACTACATACCTTGGAATCATTATAGATAATAAACTCACATATATACCACATGTCAATTATTTGACATCGAACTAGAAGGTATAAATTATCAAGGTTTCTCACAAGATGACAGAAGATGGATCAACAAACAGGACGACGGGGAAGTATTAAGTATAAAGCAGATGAAAATGAATATATATAAGACTGCAGTTAAAAATTGGAAGCTGGAATGGGAACAAGGAGAAGGTAATAACGAAACAAGAAATTATATAAAGAATGTAGAAGACTGGTATAACAGCAAGATAACCTTAAGTAACAATATTAAAAGTATTATAAGTGGACATGGACAATATAAAAGTTACCTCAAAAGAATAAATAAACTAGAAGAGGATATGTGTGAATGTGGCCAAGGAACACAAAATAGTTATCACATAATGTACATGTGTAACATGTTTGACATAGAAAGACAAGAGTTAAGAAACGAACTACACAACGAGGATGAACAATGGCCTTTACTAAATTATAATATCTATGACGACAGGATATATAAGGTAATAGAAAGATATGTGGATAAGATATATAAAATTGTTAAAACTATAAATGATGATTTAAAGGATTAGTATTGTTTAAGAGAGTAAGGTTCCAAGTTTTTAGGGTTTCAAGTATTTTAGAATTTTAGATGACAAAGCTTTTAAGGAGCTATGATATTGACACTGGAGACAAGTAAAGTAGCTGATGGCCCTGACAGGCGAGGCCAGTGGGGCGCCCAGTTTACTGGGCAAGGGCCCCGGTAGCGCCACGCTTGCTGGCAAGGCTGCCAGGGAACAGCGAAAAAAACTTGTCTCGTGTATTTTATTAATATTTTAACTAATTTATTTCATCGAATTATTATTATTTTTACTGTCAACAAAAATAATAATAATTTTAATGACACCGCAGGAGGAGCATGGTCTAGGTGACAGCCTCCCCGTGGCTCCCCGCGTCAACTGACCTTTGGTCAGGCTAATAGTCACCGCTCCTCCTGCTGGAGATTCCCAAGCGTTTAAACTTTTGTTTGGATTTTAGTACGATTTTAATAAAATAATTTTCTTAAAGTACAATTTTATAAAACAAAAGTTTTACGTGAATAAATATTAAATGAATTTTAATGTGTTGGTTTGAGCGTTGCCTTGGCAGTGTGGAATTTACATAGTTGACAAATAGCAAGATATCAAAAAACTAAACAATAAATAGTAATTCAATCTATAATAACTGATAGTAGCAAATAGGAGACCCGGAAGGCCTGATGGGCTAAGTGGGTTATAGTGTTTTCACTTCTTTATGCATTTCATTTAAAGCACAGAAGAATGATTGTGCAATAATATTTATGTTTATCTTAATTTATAATGTAACACAAGACCATGAAACTGCGATAATCATAGGTGGCCGAATATTAATGTGAGCCACTGTATCTAGGTCTCCTGACGACATGGTAAATTATAAAGTTTTATTTTAATAAAACATTTCGTGCTTGCTTTTTTTTTTATTTTTAGTAGATTGTTTTATCTGCTTTGTTCCACTATTCGCATATTTATTTTTATGTTATTTATTTTTTTACTTTATTTAGTGTTTTCAGCGTAATTGTAGTATTAGAGAGCACACAGGCCTCTCAGCTTGGGACCAGGTGTCATAAGGACGCTAGTGTAGGTGCAGAGTACCTGGGGTTAATATTTGCTTGGGGTTGGCTTCGCCAAGCGAGTGACGTGTGTGCAGAGCGGCCGGCAGTTATCTGGACGCACGAGCCCCCTGGTCCTGTCTTGAGGGGTGTCCAATACACACAGCCGTAGCCCGCCTGCCGTGTACGAGCAGGACGGAAAACATTCGCTGCACAGCCCCACACAGGGTTTGGCAATTTCACATTATAAAAATAAAGTGCACACAAGTAATGAACAATACTGCATAGTTAACAATAAAGCACATAAACTTACATGAAGTTACATAACTATTTAGTAAATTATGTACATAGACTCGTGTAATGAGATTCAACACAAACAACAGCAGCATATATAACATCTTTAAAAAACCCATCATTGGTCGCGTATGAGCATTTCTCTCGCACTAAAAAATAACATGGCGCTATTTATACAGAAGGGATGGAGCTCACAAATTACATAAGATAATAGGCAAGATTGTTGCCAGGAGTGATGCATCATTGACTTTAAGACAGGGTGTTGTTTACTGTTGTGCACAGTGTGTGAGCTCTTTTTTTTTCATTGGACGACCATTCACGTTTATTAAAACTGGAGCAGACAGATGCGAATATTATTATTGTTACTGTGATAGTGATAAAGTTACAGATGTAGCAGGCAAATAAATAGATACATATTGTTCATGCAAACATTGCACTTTACACCGTAAAATAACGCAATACTTTCAATTGTCGTGGACAGGTTTTACCGAACGTGATAGGTCCCTAAGCATTAAAAATTATATAGCTCTAATAACAAAACCCTTTACCTACACGCACTTCATAATGTGAAAGGAGAATAGAAAAGATAATCTGTAGGCCTAATATCTTATACACAAAAACACTGTCTCGATTTCCTTGTAATGCTGGTGTGTAGACATGTTCCATATGCAAAAGCTGTTATTAAAAAAAAAATGGGTGCGTGTACTTATGTACGCGCGTTAAAAGTTATACTTCTTTGGCGTGACTAAAATAAAATTTTATTACATATGCAAATAATTTATGTAAGTAGGAAAACGATAAAATGACCTAAGATAGACATTAGATACAATTAATAAAGGTTTGATTAAAGAACATAATTAAATTAAAGTAATATTTATTTTTGTTCAGTATAACAAATATTAAAATATTCACTGTCATAAAACTGAGTCAAATATATTTAAATTAACTTAATCTATTTCCATTGGTTCTTCTGGTGGTGTTTTAATGGGCATGTGAGTTACAAGCTGTTTGTGATAAACTGAAGTATGACACAAATTGTCTTGTAGAAGCGTTATGCAAATATCGCGTAAATACGGCATCAATGGTGTTGCTGTGTCGTGTTGTAGAAACTGTAGGGTCATTATTTATGGATAGATGTAAATCCTCGTGCAAATAGTTGATAATTGGACCAGAATTTTCTAAGCTGAAATTGGCGTTAAAGTCTCCACTTAAAATCATCGGTAACTTATCCTCACCTCTACCCACATATGCCCCTCCAACGGTTCCATCTTATATGCAAGTTGATCTGTAATATTCTGCTTCATATGCTTAAGATATGTACGCCATGCCTGACGAATTAGATGCAACATATGTGTTCATAAGACCACGGAAAGCATATGCTTTCAGTATGAACCTATTCTCATTTGGTAAGCTTGCAACACACAGAGGCGTAGGAACTTTATATGTACAAATTTGTTCGTGGTTGTCAGACGACTCACGAAATAGTTTTTCCCGATGGAGATGTATTTCGCGTCGTACTTTGTCTGGGACGTTTGTTACTGCATAACACGCTAACTTAACGATCACACATAACAGCTACGAGTTAAAAGAGGTCATCTCTTCTTCTTCAACCATTTTCCAGTTTTCTCGTGTAGACAGGCACTGCAACTTTTACTGTCGCAGTAGCAACATGAATATCTTGATACCTGTGGAGAATTGTCTGCACTGTTCACACCCAGGAACAGCACAAATGGCTTTCTGGAGTATTTTTCATCTTCGCTTGAGATATCCGTTCATTCTTCGAATTACAACAAAGACGATTTCACCAAATTTTCTGCATGAAGTCATTTTCTAACAGCTGCCAAGCCTGTCCACGTGATATAGGTTGTTCTATAAACATGAAGCGATCTACCTTAACATACGAACAGCTCAAGTCTCAGTTTGCACGACGTGATAACTTTAAAAAGACATCTTGCAATGTGCGATGGACTCTCTCCCGTGCCAGCTAAGCAATGTGGTGTATTGTCTGCATCAGAAACAATGCATTGGATACTGGTGCACCGTTACCATCGGCAACACTCACATTCGTAATTTAAAATTCGCTTGGATATTATTTCAGGTTTTTAACTATTATTGAAAGTACTAATGCGTACTTGAATTATAATATTCTTAAAATACATTTCGAAATTTGTTCTGTGTCAAGACTGTTTGTGTATCGATCAGTGGCGTAGCCAGGAATTTCTCAAAGGAAAGGTTGCACTGTCAATAGCGGTGTTGACGCATGTGTTAAGACACATATTAGAAGAAACATTACTTCACAATATAATGATATGCATCATACTTTACAGCAATTATGGTTTTCTCAAAATGAAAGGTTTATTAATAATTTTTATTTTAATAGTTGACATTGTAAATGTTCCACCACGCTGTTTAGGGTGCCATATTTGTGGTGATGCCAGCAGCGCATTCGGCCGCCATGTTTGTAATGATTCAAGAGTCTGTGATGACGTATGGAAATTACCACTCGCGTTAGTTCAGTTGGTAGTTAACATGAAACTCTAAAGGTGCCGATAAATATAAATAAAGTTCAATGTTTGTTTATTACTCGTGTGCTTTTATTCATCATTCTTAATAAAACAGTTCACATACAATCGTCAGGTATGCAGAGTACGAACCGGTTTACAGGCAAACCAACAGAGAGCAGCGCCACAGTAGCATTTACGTCTCTAGAACTTGCCTCGCAAGAAGACAATACGAAGGCAGGAGGGACGTTCGTTTCCTCCTGGCACCCTATTGACCTTCCACGCAGGCGGAAAGAATGGATTAGATTATCAAATGCCGGAAAAAGAATGAAGTTGAAAGATTTAGCTGTAGCGGGTGCTTGCCTGTGTGGGCGAAATTCGTCACGCACGATTAGTCTTTTGCTTGGCTGCTTGTTACGTTTCTTATTTGGGCGGAAGATACACAGAGTAGTTAAGCTGCGGGTCTATCGCCCCCCCCNGTAGATAAGGGCAAGGTAGCCGACATCTGCCAGCAGCGTCATCCAAACTGCATCGTAGCCGCTTATCTGCGCCGTCAGTTACAGATAATCGAACTTCTCGGACGAAGCCTGATGACGCAGTCAGAAAGTTTATAACCTAATGATGACGCGTAAAAAAAAAACTACGACTTTCGAAACGGCAAACGGAAGCCCGATAAACGTTATTCCACGATAAACAAACTACAACGGCTTTAATTTTGAATCCCGATAAATTTTTATATCGCCTTGGCAAAGCGAAAGAAAATGAAAAACGTATCCCAAAAAGTAATAATACTGCGTCATTACAACATCCTTACTTTTCAAAAGAAGGGGGTGGGTATACAACAGCCATTTTCGCCCCCTTCCACACATCTTTGGCTACGACGCTGGTATTGGTGTATGAGTGTATTCAGTGTCAAATGTATAATATTATATCTTTTCTGTTTGTCATCATTTCAAAACAATTCTGCTTTGCAATATTTGTGGACCTTGCAAATAATTAATTCCGTAAGACATATCTAAATAGTATAAAACAAAGTCCCTTATCCGCTTTGGTCTGTATATTCGCTTAGTACTTCTAAACTACTTGATGGATTTTGATGCGGTTTTCTACATCATTTAGAGAAGTTCTTGAGGAAGGTTTTGGTGCATAATTAATTTATATTTAATATAAAGATAGTAGAGAAATGTCGAACCGTTTGTAATCAAGTCGTAATAAACAGCTTTTAAGGCGCTTACATGGTTTGCGCTGACTAAACCATAAGAGATACATCAAATTAATGTACTATAGAATTGTATCTCTCAAAAAAGTCTACAGAAATGTCCGGGATAGCATATGTTTATCTTTTAAGGATAACCCACCGTAACAATTTTTGTCTTTTAAAGTATCTCTGTAAGAACTAAATTGTTACCGGGCGAAGCCGGGCCGGTTCGCTAGTAAAATATAAGTACAAACATCCTTTGTGCAAATTCTGCAAGAATATTGTCACTTTAGTCAATTTTAGAAAAGCCAATTTAGTGTTTCAAAAGAGCGGGAATAATATTGCTTCACTATACAGCATCACGATGTTTCTGAGTTGACTGCATTTGCTTCTCTTCATAACGTAGAATTGCAATTCTAAGTAGCAAATAAAAAATATTCCCTACACACATCCATGCTTCTGCTGAACGTTCATGCCAATACCTAATCATTTTCTTTCGTAAACACGTTACAGAAACCATATACAAGATACAGTTTTGTATAGCACTTACTTTATCTGAAACCAATATTACTTCACGTTTTTTCAATTAGGTTTGTTTTGAGCCGTGCTTTAGTGACCAAGTGCTGCTTTGTTTTTATTATTCGTAGCGACGTGTGAATACGTAAATTACGTTATGCGCGTCGACTGCGATGCATGTTGCAAACTAAAGTGAAAGTTTTTCGCATAGGAGCCTGTGAGAATATATCGGCATAACTAGTCGAGGAAAAAAACAAGACACGTATCGCAACGTGTGTGTGTGTGTGTGTGTCTATATATATATATATATAGAGAGAGAGAGNCTAAGATGAAATACATCAAAAAGAAGAATGTATCTTAACGTAAACATATCAGAGGCTGACACTGCTAACGCCAGCAATCTATCGCCCGAGGCCCGTGGCAGTGGACACGAACGCAATCTGGCAACGCTGTGTATGCTGGCTCGATTTACCGTCACAACTATCAGCCATGGCTTGACGGGTGGGTTAGGCGCGGTGTATTCTACTAGTATTTTATTTACTCTATGGTGTATTCGATGACATCTCGAGCACAGCCCTTGTAGTTCTGGCGTGTCGTGCAGAGCGCAGCAGTAAACGTAACTATATTTACGGGGGAAAAAATACGAATGCCACAGTTATATCGTTGTTTGCGTAGTGTTTAGTTGCACGGCTAAATGTTCTTTACCGGTCACACAGATCAAGAATTTGTCAGCAGTTTTGTTTTCTAAAAACATGGCAGAATGCCACAACTATACGAAAATTAACATAAGAAAAAATTCATTTGAGTAATGCAGTCGTTGGCAGATTGAAAGCTGCCACATACAGTGACTGTTATATATATATATATATAAAACTGTTATAACTTCCTATATGTAAAATGTTTGTTTCTTGGCAGAGTTTATCTCTCATTTGAACCCACGACATTTTTTTTTCGTTCAAGAATAGGCAGCAGTGTTGTTTATAAAAAAATTTCCTATAAAAATGTATATAATTTTCTTAAATATTAAAAGATATGTTGATTCTAATTTTTAAAATGATTTTTACATGTAATAATTTGACAATATCTCTAATATTATCAACATAAATCCGCGGAAATATAACGTGGCACTTATCTAACACTCCCCTTTTAAGTCAGCAGAAAATGAAAGAATCCGATATAGTGGGCCACGCTGATCCTTAATATATATTTGAGATAATTTAACTCAAAGTTATAAATTAACCAGTATCCTTATAGAAACATTGCGTGTTTAATTCGCGTCCCTCCCCCAATTTACCCAATACACACACAATGAACTCACGAACTGGACGTGATCTTAGTTCCCACAGAAACAGCAGGCTCTTTATTGGGCTGTGTGTCCGACATTCCTGTGGGCGAGTCGACATTCATGTGGGGAGGGGAGGCTGGTGTCTTAATCGGCAGATGAATTAACGCAGGTGCGAATTATAGTGGAGGGGAGGGGGACACAGGGTCTTGTACCTCCCCCTTAAAAATCTTCAACAGACAAGTTTTTTAGAAGTTGAGGATGAGGAGTAAGTGAATTGGGAATAAAACTAAAATAATTATTTTTTCTAGTGTTTTTTTTTTAAATCTTATCTGTTTGCATTTTAATAAGACATGTACATATACTAAAAGTTAATTATATTTTCCATCTCACTGCAAGTGTATGACGTGTGGAGTAGAAAGAGTTGTAACCGACAACGAAATACACGTCTAAAAGGCTGTTCCCGATAAAGTGAGAAATTTTGAAATCAACCTTAGAAAAAAGTCACTGCTCTTACCTGCATACATAGTAACGGGCGCACTGAGTGACGTGCGCCCAGTGAATTTGGTAACGATGGAGGGAAAGTAGTTCCATGGCTTGGCGTAGAATTTAAAATGTTAGGCAAACATTAATGATAACTTAGATAATTTCTTTAGTACAATTAATTGTAAGAATTAGCTAGATTTGTAAAATATTTACTTTTCTAATAATTTTGATGTTTCACTTGACCGACGCATGAATCAATGATGAGGTCCATGGTAGTGTTAATTTTACTACATAAGGCGGAAGAATACACAACGCGCATACAAGTAGATCTTAAGCAGGGCCTTTAAAAGTGCTCAGTTTACAGCGAACAGCCTACAACAGCACATGCAAGTGTTTTTCTCCCCCCCTCCCTTTTTTTTCAGTACGTGTGCGTCCCCTCGGGGTGGGCGAAGCGCGGAACTACTACTGTCGGTGGCGGGGGTGGAAAAACAAAAAACAAGAGCGCCCGAGAGGACTTCGTGGGCGCCGGAAACTACCGCGGCGTGAGGTCAGTGACTGAACTTCCTGAGCCAACCGCGGGTCCTGTGGGCCAATGGAGCGAGACTCGTGTCTCATTTGCAGCTTTGTAAAAAACATTTGACTCCACGTACCTTCATACCCTGAGAACCAGTGCGTAGGTGCGTGGGGAAGCATTCCTCACCCGCATTCTGAGATCACGGCTGTGATTCTGAAGGATTTTCTCTCTCCCCTTCACCACCACCTTCTGATCATGTAACAAATAGCCACGCGAATTTTAATACTTTCCTCCCCTCTGCTATTTGCTTGATGTTCAGCGACCTGGTAAACTTGTTGAAATGGTAAAGAAAACATAATATGCCTAGCGATAACAAGGGTATTTTTTTTTTAACTACTGCGTTGGATTTGTATAGTACCAGGATCGTTTTACGTAGTGTTTCTTGTTATCCGTAAATAAGCTCTACTTAGTACAAAAAATTCAATCGATAGTACATACACTGTATCAGTAATGTAGTACTCTAAAATTAAAATGCAATTTCAACTATCGCTGATTTTTCTGGTTCTGTAACACAAGCGTTAGATGCCGCAACACACGTTAGTGTCTGTTTTTTTTTTCTCTCTTTGAACCCGATAACAGTCAGTAAAGTGTATTCTTGCCAAGATAAGCTGCGTTCTATAACACAGTAAATGTCGCATGGCAAATATCGAGAGGTTCAAACTCACGACCACGTATTGTGAGAAGCATGTTCCGAATGATATGACGGAAATATTGTTTCTTTGCGAATCCGTAAAACCCTTGACTTAACTCTGAGGCTTCAGAGTTGCGGGGTACAAAAATATCAGTGGAGATTGTTTTGGTGTTAGGATTCTGAGAAAGTAGGTATGTGATGTGTTGTGAGTAATTTTATATTCAAATCCGGACTTATTACAGTTGCGGTATAATCACGCTGTTGTTCGTTCAGCGTGGGGCCTTCCAGCGGCTGTGCGTGTGAACCACGCACGGGCAAGTGAGACTGCATGCCCATGCACTGAGAAAAAGGCTTTGTTCAATCAAACCAAGTTTGTTTGACGCAAATTGTTTGTATTGCCCCAAACAAAGATTTGGTTGAAATATTTGTTTGGATAAACGTAAATTAAACAGTTTCGGTTAATATAAAAAAATGTTGATATCCCTACCGATATTCGAACCTAGAGCATTTGCGCCCAAGAAACATCAGCTAAATTGACTACTGACGAAACAGAGATATTTGTAAACATATACCTACATTTCGAATAATGGACGACGTGCGCAAATAAATATTTCAACTTTTACAGCTTTACTTTTCAGTTTCTTGTCGGACCTGTTTTATTATGATGTTTATACCATTTTTAAGCATCAGTAAATGCACTAACAATTTTTTTTAATACTATTCTAATTGTCACAAAAAATGCAAAATGCAAATAAACTCCCGAGCTGTATTTTCGAACGAAGGCAGTCAAATGAGTGGCCAAACAAATATACGTATACAGTTGATTCAACTAAATATTTTGTTGGCAGTGTAATTTATTTTGGCGCAACTCAGAGGCGTGCATTTTGTTAGATGAACAAAGTTAATTTTGTTTTGCTTTTCAAGTTTTGTTTATTCAACGAAATATCTTATTTGGGGAACTGTATTTATTTTGGCCCTGTGGAAACAAATATTTGGTTGGAATTTTTCTCTCTGTGCGTGTGCGTGTGCGTGTGTAAAATGCTACGCACCGGGAGGGACCGATGCGTCGCAATATCGCGCTGCCGTATTATTATAAAGCAAACTGCAAAAGTATGCAATTCTGTTTGGCTTTTCTTTAAGTGTCACTGTGTGTGTCGACGACGCGTTGACTGGATCCTTGGTTGCTACTCGACCGAGACAAGTGTGCAGCCGGAAAATATGACAACTACAAAATGTCACACCGTCCCTTCTCTTGACTTTTCTTCAGCCTCCTCCTCCCCCCCCCCCCC
>NQII01001356.1:143733-180210 GCA_002778355.1 Clitarchus hookeri
TAATGCCCGCTATTCGCCATCGGAACCATAAGGCTTGGCTTCACCTGTTATATGTCATGAATGAAGTAGGCAACTAATGGATTATGGATTATTCTCACGGGCAACTACATTACATGTGTAAAGGCCTTTTATCTTTGCGGGTGGCGCGTCCCAAGTACCCCCTGGGCGCGCCTCTGATAGGCATTCCCCTTAACCGATTACGATGCTTGTGTTTTTCAAATACATACATACTTTACGTCTTCTATCGATCGATATTGCCTTTGAATTCAGTCGAATTATGCGTTGAGTAGTTATTTAAAGTGTACGAAATCACGTGAGCCAAAGAAATTTTGGGGAGGAGGGCTATCGATTGTGTACATAACAACATAACCGTGCGATGATCGCTAATGAGAGATCGAAGTCTTGTGTACTGTGTATCGTATTTCGATATAATCGATACCCCTTAGCTTGTAGCTCCGTCACCACAAGACAGATAACGCTAGTGAAATAGTTACGAGTCGACAATATGGCACCTTTTATCTCTTTAAATCCCCTAATTCTGTGGCGTTTGGCCTGAGCGGCCATGGCCATCCCTTAATTGGCAGCAGTGATAACATTTGATAAATATTGTCATATAAGTATTCATTTTTCTGGGCTTATGTATACAGTATTGCAAATACATGCCTTTTTTTGCTGGAGCACAAAATAATTCAATTTTTGTTGAAAAAACCCCTTGTGCTCAGAGTATACACAAATGTTTGTCAGTCCACGTATGACTAAACGAAAATGAGTGATTAAATGATCGTGATTTTTCTAGGCTGTGCCGTCCTCCGACAGTGTCGAACGCAATACACTTGGCAATTCGAAAAGTGTTTCGCGCGCGTAGAAGTGACATTTTAACTGGTACAGACTAATTGCACAATTGCTGTTGGTAATGAGCAGCTGCGTCACGTCGTGTAACGGAGAGGCCGAGGGTCGGAATAACGGCGGTGCTTGAACTGCTCGTGTAGCGCCGGCCGCAGAGAGGCAGACGTTCAATAGCCCCCACACCCGCGGCGCTTGTGCATTGTGCAGCGAGTGATCAATCAGGCGCGCCCGCTGGCTTGCCGGCGACATGCGCGAGTCGAGGNCCGCTCGGCCGCCCTACCGCTGTGTCGCCCGCTCTTGAATCTGTAGCGGTGTTTGTCTGCCCCGGCGTGCCGCGAGAGGGGGTCGCGTGGTGGAATTTCACGTGTCCAAGGTCTGCCGCCCCTCTACCCCCCCCCCATACCACTTCTTGTACTATCATCTCTCTAGCTATGGTTTCCAGAGTAGAAAGTTGGCGTCGTGGAGGTTGGCTGGACTCATGCAGGGGGAGAGGGGCGAGCGAGCAATAATGCGCACGGAATGCGCCGTCGTAGTTCGCGTGCTCGCCAACAGATCGCGTCCGGGGCGGGTGTAGGTGGTTTATTGAACCGAGGCCTGCCCGCCCGTAACCGTGGATGCCGCCGGGAGCAGTCACGTTCCGCCACAAAAACTAGTTACACCGCCTGCTTGACCCATCTCCCGCTGTTGCTTTGCTTTCCTTCCCGACTCGGGTCGCGGGCCNAAACATCAACTGACGTTTGAAGCGCTGGTGCAGTCCCTTGTAAGGCATTGGTGCCCACTGGCATTGACTTACCACATTACCAACTTCCGATTCAACCAATTAAAAAACCCAACTGCACGAGTATTTAGAAAACTTTAACTCACGCGTTGAAGTATTGTACAAAAAAACCGTAATGAGATATCCAATTTTCTTACGTGTCTTTAAATTAATATCCATCGAAATTTGCTAAGTTTTACTTTCGTGAGTTTAAATATCGTATATAGTAGAAGCCACAGCGTAGTTTGGACTATACCGTATGTATTATCATTCATTGAAAGACTGCCAAATAAATATTAAGTGAGAATTGTGAAAAAAACGTAGTCAAACGAATGTTTTTTTGGATGGGCCTCTAAATGTATCGTACGTTTTTTCAGATTCCTCAGGGCGCCGTCGGTTTCGTGAAGTAATTGAAATTGTAATAAAATAAAATAACGTAATTTATTTGCATCACTGCAAAAAATTAACACAGCTACGTCTTTCACTGCGTACTAACTCACGTCCCAAATTTCAGTCCTAATTGCAAACTTGTTACAACAAAAGGCAAGTATCACATTAAGCCGTCAAAGAATATATTAGGTAGGTATATTAACAAGAATTATACAGTCCAACACTACTAGAACCACAGCGCACCATACTTTCTAAGTAATTTTGCTCAAGTAATACATGAAACTGATAATTCATGGTACAATTATTATTGACTATGTACTCGTTATCTGGTTCTAAAATTTAATGAGAGAGAGAGAGAGAGAGAGAGAGAGAGAGAGAGAGAGAGAGAGACTTCTCCGTACCTTACTGACTTTAAACCAAGAAAGATGGCGCCGCGTAGATTCAGTTACACTGGAGTGGCGGTCAACGAAATCAAATATATATGTGATGTAAAAAAAAAAAAAAAAGTTGTAGAGATGGAGTGCTTTGCGAAACTTGCGATCGCTGGTATAATTTTCGTAGCAGAAATTTCGATGAAGATAAATTGAAGAACAAAATAGAAGATGTAGCTTGGTGTTGTGGTTCATGCTCAATAAAATGTACACACCACGTTCTCGCAAAGTAATACAAATACAATTAATGTTCCAGAAAATTGTGTTGTAATGGAAGAAGAAACTGGATGCTCAAAAGTGGAAGACCAGAAATTTAATAAACAAATTAATTGAGGAAATCGAATCACTAGAAGTAATTAAGTTACTTACAGGATATACATACAGAGAAAGTACAGCCACAGTCAGCACACTAGCACAACAAAATGACTATACATGGGCATGTGTAACTAAAAGGGGATCGGCGCGACAAGAGAAGGTTAAGAAGACCTTTCCTATTACCACTACGTGCGATAGTTTCTCCTGCCTACGAACTGGGGTAGACAGAGACTACGAAACAGTGCGACGACGAGGAAGGCGTATCAACTTGGAGTACGAACTACGGCATCGGTCGCCATTGGTCGGATCTCGCGAGACGAAGTAGCCACATCGACTGAGTGCAAGCGACAGCCATGGACGAGGGCTGGCAACGGTATTGAGAGAAGAGACTTCACGCAAGGACCATGATATTTCAGGTGTGATTCATCCAGGTGCTCCGATTAGAGAGGTTACTAAGGTTAATGCCGAAACAGGATTAAGAGAAACAATGCGCGAGTTTAAACTCAAAACGATCGTGTTGTGCTCAAATGACATAGCAAAAAATGAAACCGAAGAAGGTTTGATGCATCTCAGAAAGTGTACGTCAGGTTTAACTCGCACAAATGTAGCGGTGGTTAACTTTCCCAAGCGATACGACTTGGAAAACTCTTCCTGCGTGAACTCTGAAATAAGCAATGCGAACAAAAAAATTGCCTGCTATATGTAAACATTTTCGTAATGTCAAGATGATAGACTTATTTTGGAATGGCCAGGCATTGCTTTACCACCCATGGACACCGCCTTAATTATGTAGGTAAGCTGGATCTATGTAAGAGACTGCTCGCAATCGAAGAAAAGATCTCAATGTCACCTCCAGCACAAATGAAGTATCTCAATGAGGAAAACTATAAGTGAAGGCTGCAGACTCCAGGGTATTTGTTGATAATATTTGTGTACAGACTTCACAACATCTTGATGACCCTGAACTACCAAATAATGTAAACAATGGTATTAGGCATATAAACAAAAGTGTTTCTGTTCTCACAGTTTCTGTAATTAGTATTGTCAACAAAGAGACTGCAGTTAAAACCATTTTACAGTGCAAATGCTATTAAGTGCAGCTTAAATATATATCATTTAAAATATACAATCAGTGTACATATATATACAATAAACAGCTTAATATTGAGGTTTTTCTCAGCGATATGTTAGTATGTCCAAATACCCTTCGTTTTAGTGAACATTGATGTTGTGAAGAGTAAATAAAAAATGTCAATTTTTCGGTTGTAATCGGGCATGTATTTACTGTCGCAGTAACTATAGAAGTGGAGGTGTATGTATATTTGTGCAAGAACACCTCACTTTTGTAAGAAGAGATGACTTAATGTTGTGTTTAACAGTTAAAGAAATTGTGGAATCTCAGCAACACAGGTAAATCAAGCAGTAAGCTCGAACAGGATTGTAATAATGTGTATTTATAGATCTCCAAATAAAAATAAATCTATTTTTATATATATATAAAATTTTAATTATTATTATTCAAACTGTACAAAGACAAGACTCATAATTCTTTGTGAGGACACAAATACTGACTTAAACAACATTGGCCATTTTAAGGAATCGTATGTAAATTTACTTGCTAGTGTTGGCTTAAAAGCTGTAAAGTCTCCCACCAGAGAAACTAAAACAACGAAAACTGTAATTGACCATGTGTTTGTAAATAATTGTATTATAAATGCCAAAGCTGAAACTGCAAAAAATGGCCTCTCCGACCATCATGGACAATTTTTACAAATAGTAAACTTTCAAGTTAAACAGAATAAAATTCTTGTTTTAAAACATAATTTTTCATGCAAAAATCTTGAGAATTTTATGCATAGTATACAAGAACAAACATGGGAGGACATTAAAATTGGCAGCACTATCAATGAGAACTTCATATGTTTTATGAATATGTTTACCTTGTTAATTGAAGAATGCTTTCCAAGGAAAGTGCTTCAGGTTAAACTAAACCCTTCATGTTCAAAGAAATGTATAACCAATGGAATAAAAAAAAAGTGTCTTAAACCAGTAAAGTTACTGTAGAATATGTTTAACAAATAAGTCACCTCATTATATGCAATACTACAATACATATAAAAATGTATAAAAAAGTTTTATAAAACTTGCCAAACAAAAATATAATGACAGATTAATTCTCACATCAAATAACAAATGTAAAACAATGTGGAAAGTAATCAAAACAGAAGCCAAAAAAAGTGTAAACGGGACTGTAATAAATGTATGCGATTCAAATGGTATAACTATAACCGATCCAAAGCTCACAGCTAATTATATAAACAGCTATTTTTCAACCATAGCTCAAACTCTATCAAAAACTGAAAACATACCATTAAACATAGGCCTACTGCAGACCCCAAATAAAATAGTATCCTCAATGATGCTGTTTCCTGTTACCCACCATGAAGTTAAGAAATGTTTACAGGCATTGAAAAATTCAAACTCAACAGGTATAGATAAAATTTCCAGTATAATACTTGAAAATAATGTTCAGTCTTTACCAGATCCCCTATTGTTTTTAATCATAGATCTTTTGAAACTGGAGTCTTTCCGTATGACCTTAAACATGCTAAAGTTGCAATGCAGAAAACTACAGATCAATATCTCGTTCAAACAATATGTGAAAAATATTTGAATCTCTAATGAAAAATAGACTCATCAAACACCTTACTAAATTCATCCCAACACGGGTTTCTGAAAGGAAAGAGCACAGGATCTACTATTACTGAATTTACATCACATGCTCATCACACAATAGATAAAAACAGACCAACTGTGGGGTTTTTTCTTGACTTATCAAAAATGTTTGATACCGTAGATCATGAATACTCTTGAATAAATTCGAAGCAGTTGGGATAAGAGGTGTCGTAAGAAATTCATAAATAGTCACAATTTTAGAGAAATCTACTACTCTGATCCTAAAATAATTAACATTGGTGTACCCGAAGGCAGTGTCCTAATATGGAATAATTTTCTTACAAAAAAAAAAACTTAAATAAAATACTTGTTATGCAGAAAAGAGCAATATGTATAATGTTCCAAAAACACCCACCCACACACCGTAAAACACCCGCCCACACATTGTAAACCACTGTTTAAGGCTTTAGGCATCCTCCCTGCGTCTTGCGTATACATATGCAATCCAATTATATTCATACATAAAAGTATTGATACCAAATGTCGTCTAAACACACAGGTGCATTTTCATCTTACTAGAGGCAAATATAATGTCCGTATTAACTTTATCAACAAAAGCAGCACCATTAAACTGGTTCAGATTAATGGAAAAAGACTTATAATCCGCCACAGTTTATTAAAATAATAAACGACCATACAACATTTAGCCGCAAACTGACTGATTTCTTGCTTGACTGTTGTTATTACAATGTTGAAAAATTTATTTGTAGCCGAGTTGTCTGGTACTGTTGTATGTTAAAATGCACACACACGTATAATTTTACAGTTGCAATTAGTAGTGTGTTTGTTATAGTTAGTAGCAATTAAAGTAGCCATTGGTATTGTGTTAAGTATAATAAGTATTGTGTAATACATTTTTGTGTCATTGATTGTACAATATTATTGTATACTTTATTGTTTATATTAACATTTAATTTCAAAACAAAAAAATCTTGCTTGTTTGCTTTATCAATTCATGTATGCATTCTTCACATTACATTCGTTTGCCACGGTTCTTTAAATTAGACGAGCTTGGTTTATTATACCGAGATGAAAATCGACCTACAATAAAAAAAATATATTCCTTCCACATAATCTCTGTTAGATTCTCGACAAAATCGCTACTTGATTTGGACTTTAAATGTCAAATTTTCTAAATCGTGAAGTCTAAGGGTGCTCGACTTTATCTTCGACAGTTCCAGTGTGTCAAGCTCCATAAGAAACAACATTTCGGAAAGCAAACCTAAAGTCCAGCGCTAAAGTTTTGAATTGTGAAAGGGCCTTAACACTGCTCGACAAACTCCAGTGAGACCCGTGAAACACACGGAACACCGAGCCCTTTCCCTGTCTTCCATTCTTCACCTCTCTCTTATCGACGCGGCAACTTCAAGGTCGCGCAGGCAGTGCGGACGAAACACGTACAAGTGGGTCACATGCTTACTGAAACTTCCCGTTGTCAGTAATAATAGATACTGTCCGCGCGCCACTTCTAGGCGAGTGATATTAGAAGCGTGGAATCCTGAACTAGAGGGGTGAAGTAAGAGCGCGCTCACTGTGCCGGTCGTCGCAAAAACATCAGGCTCCGTGCTTCGGACAAAGCACAGTGCGTATCAGACGCGCTGCACGTTCCACATTATACGTAGTTCGGAGAGGGAATAACCGAGTGTTGCGACCTCGTAGTTTCTATTTTCAGCCCGACGTATCCCTCCGCAGTATATCTATGTAAACATTGCTTCGTATCTCTCTTCTTAACTTTCAAGAGAAAGCGTACCCAAAAAATAACCTCGGAAAATTATACCAGAGTTAACAGCATTAATATAAACAGAAAATAAAATGATAAACTTGAATAAATGGTAACATAACTGTATTATTTACGTAACTTAACGTGTACGCATTTTCTCTGTTCGCCACAGTCATTTTTATGTACGTAAATACGGTGGACTTCCGCCAAAAATGACTCGGGCAGTAATTTGGAATTACTGTTTCTGAACACCTGATGTAAACAAGTCACTTGGAAATGTTTGACTTAACACTTTATGACATTATGCAAATACGCAGTCAGAGTAGAAAATGTAGTTGCGTTACGCAGTCATCGCATGATTCGACTGCTTCCTTCTGTGCGTGGACTAAATGCGATCGAACTGTCATGAACTAGAGACGTTGGCTTCGGAGGAACACTACGTGCGTCACAGTGCACACAATCGAGGCTTTGCAAAGTACCTGCTGGTAGGATTATTGTGAGCGTGTAACTAGGATCGAAGAAGAGCACCGGACGAAGGACTGGCACGTGGAGGGTATTTTACAAGAGTTCATCATCCATTTGAATGACGACAGCGGTGAAACTATTACTGACAAGTGTGGCATGACATCTTTAGAGCAATGACGACTCTGTTTTAGCAGTTCCATTGTGACAGTATTAAGTATTCTGGGCATGTAAAAGTTAAATTGTGCCTAATTGTTAAGTGTCTGCGTGGAAAAATGTGTTTTGGTCGGATAGTAATTATGTTGTTTAGAATATGAAAATGACGACAACTTGTGTAAGTTCCCTGACCGTTTAACATTTTTTGTGACCTGCACTAGACTTACAGGTTACGGCAAAATGTAGCATATAATTTTTAGTTTGTCGCAATTTTATGAAATATTCTTTACATTTTAAACAGAAATGAATGATAAGTTACTGAGGCACCAAAATGAGTGTTTTAAACAGGTGGACCAGTAATTATATGCCCAGCTATTATGCGTGGGTTTAATTGTGTTTTACTAACATTTCATTTCTTGGTCTGTACTTTTAGTGTACTATTTTTATTTTTTTTAGATTTTGTGTACATTTATATTTTAGTAATATCTCGTCATTGTACAGCTGTCGCAACTGAAATCGCATTTATTTAATCTCAAATATCAAAAATTTATACTTGTACTGAGTTGAACAACTGAACAAACGGTGTAGTTGTTGTCACAAAATAAATTTGAAATAATATAAAATCTTAACATATGTGTATTAAAATGTTCTGTGCTGTACGCGAGATCGTTCAGAACTAATGTTTTCTGAACAGCAAGTACCATGGCGTGGTGATAGCAGAGCCTCGTAGCTCTAGGGAGTATACGCGCGTAGACGTGGCACGTAGACAGTAACACGAACAGCGAAACCACACATGACGATAGACGTACCAGAGGAATCGAGGAAATGGCGTGAGGTAAGAGAAGTATGTTACAACTCGTCTTGGTTTGTCGGTGGCAGGAATACATGCACTTTGTGAAACATGCTACCCTGTCAACTCTCCTACCTTCGCACCACGTCCTCTCCTCGAAACTCAATGTGTCACGCTGAATGCGACTAAGCACTCGATCGCTCAAGTTTTCAAAAAAGTTTGTGAAGCCGCACCTGCGCTGCTGGAAAACGGTATAGACCAGAGGGAGAGGAGCGCAACAGTATTATTCTAATATCAGCATATGCGTGTGCAGGGGGTGCAACAGCACCCCTAACTGCGTCGTGTCCTTAAGAAAATACAAAAGAACTGCGAATTGCGTACATACACTAGACAGTCGAAACTACCACTAAATTAAAAATAGGTTTAATGTAGTGTAGACTGTTTGTGATGAATATTTTTTTTTACATATTATTATTGTATTTTTCATCTCCTAAAAGTAGATTTTCGTTTTGCGGTTTGAACCTCCATCACGTAAACCTGCGTACGCCTATGGAATATCAGACAGTTTTATAACTTAACCCATGCAGTTAGCAGAAACACTAGGCACGGTTAGTTGAATAGAGCGGCCAAGTTGCCAGCTTCTCTGAAAACCCACATTAATGACGTCCCAAGCCTGGATCCCGGAGTATGGTTGGCATGTTGATCTGATATGCTGGAACTTTGGACTCGCACGTTTTGTTTTCTGAACATAGCCTGCATATCTCTTCTTCTGTTTTTATATACGTATCTGTCACCTTTAAGGTTACGTTCTACTAGGCTTCTAATCACGAAATGAATTGTAGTTTTAAAAATTTGAGCTACAATTAACACGTTAAAAATAATATTTCTGTGACGTCCGAAGGTAGACTGCATTCAAGATGGACTAGTAAAATTTAGAATTTGATCTTTTCTCTTAGCAGTTGTAAAAATAAGTTGGGGTGCCAATAGAAACTATTGGCAAGAAGCACCGCGCACAAAACAAACGATTCTGGAAATTGTAATTTTAATTAAAATCTTCTTTCTTATTTGTTGTGCTCTCTCGGTTGACAATCGAGATGGTTTTTCTCGTTCTTTAAATGCCTACACATTGTGAATAATGATTCATTGTGGCGACCGCTTCGTAAGGGACGTTTTGATTTCAAGCCGTTTGATGTCTGTATCAAAATGCGGAATGGTTTAACATGTCCTGATCCTGATTCAGTTCGAGGTTATTGTAACTTTTACTTCTTTGGTTATTCAGATCACTCCGAGACTTAGTAACTGTAACTTGCTGCCTTTGTGACACGTGACTGTGTGACACGCTGCTAGCGACAGTGATGGGTTTTCTTTACAGTCGTCTTTATGCTCAGGCAATAGTCACTTGCTCATTGCTTACTAGGTTCACCTTTTCTCTGGTTTGTCAATGATTTATTTCCTGTTGGGAAGTATTTATTATCGACTGCATAGTCTTTCAAGGCGTTTCAAATAAACTGTGATACAAACTCCTTTTTTTTGTTTTGCTTTAGTTTCAGCTTTGTTGGCCTATGCTACTAGGCCAACTTCCCTCGTCTGTCATTGGCTGTTGTGCAGTGACTTGAACTGGTGCACAGTCTTCCATCAGCTTGCACTCGCTAGAGTTCTTGCTTTTATGCTGTATCATTGCTGCATTGTATCATTTACTCTGGCAGTTTTAAAACTTAGCTATAGTTTTCTGTTGCTATTTCCTCCATTTCGCGACCCAAGCACGTTACCTTGGAGGCCATGCCCATGCTGTAAACAAGTCTCTCGGAAGCCTAAATTGTGATGCACTCCTCAACTGGAAGAATGAAGAGGAGAGATTTGTGGTGACTCTTAAGGCGGTTGGGGGGTCATTCCCTGTCGAATTATTTTGAAAGATTTTCCACTACAAACTCGATTTCAGGAGGTGAATTACAATTTTGGCACAACAAAGCATAAATAATACCTCCATTAATGTCATTGAATTGTTACAGCTTCTCGGCATTTTATATTTTTAACAGCCGAGGTAAAATAATTGATTATTTTGTGGGAACGACTGCAGATATGATAGCTACGGCAGTCGAACACAGCAGATTTCAGAAAATGCATTAAGTTAAACCCTATGTCATGTCCAAACAAATCTATCCGAAATCCACGTTTGCTGGTAGTAGCCGAAAAAAAAAAAAAATCCAAGATGGCGGGGCTTGATCCCCCTTAACAGTGACGTCTTGAGAGTCCTCAACTGGATATGACTGGTTTGAGTACAGCGTTAAGTCATTAACGAAATACAGTTATAGGAAATTTTTCAGTAGGCCGGTTTAGTCCATACTTCGTCTTCTTGACAGACGGTGTTGCATCGTCTTTGCACGTTTGGTGCTCGGGTGTTCTGGGTTTTAGACTTTGCGCTGTCAGACGTAAATTAACGGTCATAAATTCAGAAAACAAATGTTGAAGCGCGGTGACAACTCTTTGTGTTCTTATCCACCATCAGCGATTTTGCCGTGAATATGTGTGTAGATCACAAAGTGAAAAACCTCGTTCGCGGAAGAACATAGCGATGCATCTTGAATCTCTATTGTATTCCATTCTTCGAATAATGCAGCCGGGGTCGGGAATGCACGGGCACCGAAATATTGGGACACTATGGTGAGATCCTGAGAAGGGTACGGTGCCAAACAGACTGCCTCTGTGGGCGGGAAAATAAAAACGACTGCAGGGGTAGTCATATTGTCTTTAAGTCCTTCCGGGATTTACGAACAAATGTGTATTGTACCGAAGCTAGACACAGTATAAACGAGCATATCGACAGTTCGATATTCTCCGATATCTTGAGGTAGAAGGAGTGGCTACAGTGAGCAGTGCACCCAACTGTACAACTTGCTGGACTCGTTGAAAAGTAGTACACTTAATGGGTTCTACCAAAATTCTCAGAAAAGTATGATTTATACTGCATATGAAAGAAGAATGCATATATTTTGTAACACCGTAAAATATTTTTATAGAATTTATTTTTATTTAAAATTTATGCGTATTTCCATTTTGGATGCTTTAGAAAGTATATTTTGGAAGAAAACATTTAACCAAGTATGGCAGTCATAATAATTTCTGTGTTTATAACATAAGAAAATATCAGTGGGCATTAACGTTAAAAAAATATTTCAGCAACTAATTTTATGTACCTACATTGATATCAGTTATAAAAATGATAATTTAATTTTCTGTTCTCGGCGGGGTCACCCGGATTTTCGCATGTGGGAAACGTAGCGGACGTTGCCATTAATCGGCGGGCTTTCTCGGGGAACTCCCGTTTCCTCCCGCCCTGGCATTCCGCCGCCGCTCCATATTTACTTAATTTCACCCTCGCCGGCGCCGACCGAAACCTTTCGACAATATTTTTGTGAACGCGAGAATCAGTTCCACGTTTCTTAACTACGGACTATTTTGTGTTGTGTCAGCGCGTTCCTGTATATAATTTTGTTGTTTGCCAAATGTTTGCGACAATGCCGGCCCTGTGCATGAACGGTTCAGGTCCAAAAATATAGTTTTTTCTGCAGTAATGAAGGCGTGCTAAGTTATGCATAACTTAACTGCCTGGAGTTAACGAGAATGCTAAGCTCTGGAATGCAAGTACTGCTATGGCCGCAACGAAAGACCTCTATTCTCCGTACTAATCTACATTACACTGTACAGACTGTAGCAGCTGTTTATGAGACTAAGGGAATATGATCTGAAGACAGAACGATACCTCCCACACGTAAGGGAATTGCCTCATTGGACGCTTCCTTTGCAAAGTCGCAGATGCGGGACACTAACTGAGAGGGTTGATCTGCATAAACGAAGACAAAACCGAATCGGCGTAAATTACCCATGTCTGCCACTGTCCTCGTATCATGAACCTGTTGCACGTGACGGGACACGAGGCCAGAACTGCACAGAGCTAAGATCTGTTTCCAGTGTAAGTCAAGACTCTTTTCCTATGAGTAATCTTGACTGTGCAAGAATTTGTCCATGTGTTCTCGCATACAGTCGTAGGCCCACAAACTGTTATTGTTTTATGGTAGCGCTCGTAGAATGACTTAATGTCGAGACGATTGACTGGTCGTGGGATGATGATTAGCGTAGCTGTACTGTCGCTGTGGAAGCACTGGAAGGGATTGAGGGGAGTATGTTAATGTGACCTTGGCCTCCCAGCCTAGCTGTCACGTGAGGTCTCGGCTAAGTCGTAGTCAAAATATCGGTTATACGACGCCGTTCATCTACATAAAGGCTAAAGACGCCGAGACTTTATGACCATCACACCACTTCTTAATAATAAAAAAGGGGGGGGGGAAATCCCACAGGACATTCGAAATCAAAGCTTGACATGGCACAAAATGCTACTTAACAGAATTCTTGAAGTTTGTACGCTATATTTGCCACGTGGGACTGAAATGATTAAATAATGAGGAATTCTTTGATTACGGTTACAGATGTGAATAATCACTGGGGAAAAAAAAAATTTGGATTTCGAAATAATTATTCAGATGTTTTTAAATATTGAATCTGGAAATTAAGTTATTGGTGAATATACGTAAATCCAAGGAGATACCAGCCTCTTGCACGACTCGGAGCTCGGACCAGCCTCTTACACGACTCGGAGCTCGGATCTGCAGAGTAATTCAGGGTATTGGATTTTTGAACCGTCGTCTTTTGGTTCGGATTCTTCGCATCACCATGACATCTAAGCACGCACGACAGAACGAATGACCCTAATTAATAAGAATTCAGTTTGTAAGAGTTGCCTAGATTTGTTAAATGCTTTTGTAATTGCGTGTTTTAAAATTAATAAATTCCTGCAGTATTACTCCCATAGGCTTGCTGCCACGTTTCAAATGGCCCTACTTATTGAAACATGAATGACTGTTGAATTGCAAAGGTTTTTGAGGGAATTTGTGTATGGGGGGAGGGGGGGCGTGAATCACTATACTTTTTAACAGACTAGAATCTTTCATTCAGAATGCCTTTCCGCGTTGACATAGATTGTTGTTTGGGCCGCTCACGGAACCGTGCGTTGTAGTTACCGGTGATTGGTTGATTGGTCAGTTCCCCCGGCGTACGTTGACATACTTGTGGCAAGTGCGGACCTCCTGTTTTTCGATCAGCAGCCTTCCCCCTCCCTTTTCAATTACACCCACGCACGCGCGCGTACACACTGAGCATCCACTTACTTAAAACTAAGTTCCTGAGCATCCAGCTTTCCTGGGCTTCATTTCAGACCATTTCTCCAGGATTACTGAACAACAGTGGCGTGTGGTGAGCTGTTGCAAGGTAAGCTGGCGTTAGCTCTGTGCTGTACCCTGCTGCTCGCTTGTTCACATTTCCACCATTAAAACGCAATTCGGCATGTGACGCCACAGAACGTGTATAATGGCTCCCTTGCCTGCTCGTTGTGAGTGGTCGAAGTACATTCAGTTATCGTAGGCTCTACAGTGGTTATTGGCTCCTGCTGCGTGCGCCGAGAATGTATAGCGGCGAGCAAGCACCAGCTTACCTTGCAACAGTTCACGCGCCACTCATGGCCAATAACAATAGAGCTGAAGGAAACTTTTTTTTTCTCGAGTAACTACTGTTCCCAATGGTGCGTCGTGATCTGCACAGAGGACAGATTACAAGAGATATTTTAGATAATTTACCCGACGTTTAGTAACAGTTCGTTGGCATTGCTGAAATCTTCTTGAAGCAAATGCATATTCGCTTTACGACGAAGCTAGTATTAAAGATTTTCTGGCGTAAATGCACTTCGAACCTTTGTGTCTGTGAAGATGTGGATGTTGTGATATTGATAGGCAATTTCCTGCATGGTATTTCATGTTTGTCCTCTATTCTACCGCTGTTCTTGGTGATTGGACGAAATAACGTCTGAGAATTGTGCTGTGGTACATAATAATGACTTTTTATTACTGTGCAGTCAGTTGTTAGACTTTCCATATTAACCGGGAGTGTTTGTAGACGGCCGAAGAGTGAAGTCCGACCTCAGTAAAACGTTGTGGAATGCAGTCCAATGCGTTTATCGTGTGGTCGGTTGGATCTAGTACCATCGCGTAGAGTTGAATGAAGAACGCTCAACAACTTGATGCAAGTGAAGTGACCTAGAGATGGAGCTGTAGTTTCCGGATCGTTGGAGCGGGGGGAACCTGCAGCACCCCGAGGAGACCCGCCAGCCAACGACGACTGCTACGTTTCCCACGTACGGGAATCGGGCGTGATCGGTGCCGGGAATCGAACTGGTATAAGCGAGGTCGGAGACCGATGTGCTGGCCACTCATCCACCGCGGCCCCTGATGTAAGGTCTCCGTTGTTGAAGTTGCATCGTGAGGTCGGTCCCGTGGCGTTTCTGGTTCCCTGCAGCGACTGGGAATGTTTTCACTGCGCAGTTTACCGACCTTCAAATAGACTTAGTTTCCGTAAGCATCGCAGTAGTTTGTAGAATTCACTGTAAAAAAAAATAGAAATCCGTAGCAGATGAGTTTGAAATAATCTTCCTTTTTGCCTCGGAGAAAATGTTACTTACTGGCGTGTTTTCTGCACTGTGTTGGCGCAGCGGGTTTTGACCATATCGACTCCTCCTTTGCCTGACCCCCTTGGGTATTACAGGAGACAACTTTCTGAGCGATATATATTATAGAAGAGTGCACCTCAGGTCTTTCTTACATTCTGGCTGTTCTTAGGGCCCACACAGGCTGTTTATTCTGTCACATCATTCCTTCGATTTGTGTGCACTCTTGACCAGTCTGATGATTTAAGCGATTTTCACTTGATTTTGTATTGATTTGCGTAGATCTGTGTATACGCGCACGAATGACTGATCGCGTGTGTTGGATCATGTTTGACTCGCACCTGGAAGTTCGACCAGCGTTTTGAAAGGTGGGGTTTGCTGTATGGTTCTTCCTCTCTTCCTCATGTCAATTATGATGCCGCGCCACTGAATGACTTTTAACATTCCTCCCCCAAATCAATATTCCACCCTTTACGAAGCCTCTGTTATGGCCATTAGTTATCGGTTCAGCTACATTGTAAATAAACTTGAGTAGACTTGCCGTCATAGTTTCCCCACTCCTTTGGAGTGAAAATGCTGGCTTGCAGTAAGTAATTTAGTTTTTTCGTTCAACTAGCCTTTATCAAGTAAAACACATGTTCAGTTAGAAAGTCACGTTGCTGTACAGTATGCTTAACTTTGTTTGCCCGTTCTTGTATTTCCAAGTGAAAAATTAATATAGTGAGCTGCATGTTGCATCGAGGTCTACAAAGAAAAAAACCTATAAAAGAATGTAAACTGTTAAGAGCAAGTTTTCGTGTGAAATTTTATAATTTAGGGATTGAACCGTAAATATTCGGTATTGTTTTACACGTGTTTAATATTAATGCTTGTTAAATAATACATTTATTGAGAGGCTGGGTTGTAATCAGGACTCTGTGTAATTTACAGGAAGAAAGCAGTTTTTGTCGCTGTCACTTTTTTTTAACGAATCTTTCGAAGCGAAAACGTTGATTTCTGCGAAACAAATGCAGCCTGGCGCAGTAAGGTGAATATAATCTGTAAGTGACGATTTTAATGAACATGAGGTAATTTTTTCAAAGAAAATAATTTTCATGTGAATTTTCAAATGCATGGTTAGCTTAGTGATTCAGTGGTGTAGAAATGTTCTTAAAGTTTTCTCCTTTATTTCTTTGTCATCTGATTGCTGTTTCACGTCACCTCATCATTACATGTAGGATGGCCGGGAATGACAGGCCTGTCTTACAAGAAGAAGAAGAACATTTGGAAAAATTTAAACCCCACTTAGCCAAATGGCCATCCGAGGCGGTGTCATTATACTGTTCAGATTAAGGTCTGTCTTACAGTTTCACTAAGCGCATCGTATCTCATCTGAACATCTGCCTCGGCCGAAGATGTTATTGTGTGTGTGTGTTTTTTTTTTTTATGCTATGTAGGTTTCACAAATTCAAACCTGTTTCCTTGCTTCATTTTTAACCTCATCTTAATCGGTAGGAACCTCACCTGTGTTCGGCGCCGGGAGTTAACCGGCAGACTTTTCAAATACTAAAGGAAATTGTTTAATTTTCCACTTGGGACACTTTTGCCGTTCGTCTGTGCGTGCACTAGGCTGGGGGGCAATTACGAATTGTTATTACTGTGTCAACCAGCCCGAGTAATTAATTATTGTAATTGGAAAATGTCGATTAATATTCAAGCACGACGGCGGTGGTGTCCGAAATTACTGCGGTAATAGACTTGGTAATCTCAAGTTGCTCTCTTCGTTTTCGTGTCTGACGTAATTAAAAAAAAAAAAAAATTGAACCGCGCATTTGGCGAATAGTTAAGAATGACGCCCCCGAGTCCAGAGCGGGATGTGAAAGTTGTGAAGTGGAATGTTGGCGATTCAACTCGATTCTTTCCATGTTTTAATCGTTGGATTTCTCTGAAAGATTTGTACTTGTAGCAAGGAAGCCAATGATAGTGATGAGTTTCGACAGATCAAGCTGCAGAGATGGAGAAGGAAATTGTTGTGTGAGTTAGATAACAAGTGAAGTACGTTTACAGGGACCATGTAGCTGCGCATTCAAGGTCAAGCGGCGATAAGGGCGACACTAGCACGCACCCCTAGCCCCTCGTCGCTCCTACGAGCAAAGCGTGCAGTACTGTGCAAATGAGATCTGCAACAGTGCGACTTTATTACACGCGATGGAAGCCCTCAGATTAAACTACGTTCGCACGATCGCACTTTTCTCTTACCGCTTTAGTAAACTGCGTAGGCAAGCTTTAAAAAAAGCTATATTTTAATATTTTCGCGAATTTTTTGATCCACGTATACACTTAATATGAGAAAATATGGACGTTGATAATTGTTTGTTTTTACCTTTTCTGGCAAAACGTCGTATCTACATAACATTTATTTACCGAGATGCGCGTATTCGCGCGGAAAACGATTTCACAGAAAACGTTTTCGTACATAGTCCTCTTTGAGTTTTATTAAAGCTATTTTTTAGGTTATAAATGCGAGTTTATGGCCTTCGTTACGTGATAATAAATTAAAGAATATCTTGTGTTGTCTCACAAGCCGTGACTAAAAATTATTTGTCCTCCTTCCCTCGTACGCCTATTTCCAACTTACCTGCACATTTAAAATTCTCAAAAAAGATTGAATTGAAACGAGTGTTGTATAGCACGGTTATACAAATACCGAAAGCGAAAAAAAAACCTAGAGATTTCCTTTCGGATGGCAGTAAGCAGAGCTGCGTATCATTTTCAACCAGCAAAGGAACTTAACATTTGCAATCGGGGCCACAGAGGATCGCATTGTAAAATACGCACTGGAAGTATTGTTGATGCACTCGACAACACGCAGTCTGCTGGGGGGACAATTTGCAGACGACAAGAGTCGAGAATCAGCTCGTTGGTAATGGCGTGCTAAATTAGGGAACACATGTGTAGGTTGGGGTTGTTTGTGAAAGTGCAAACGGCAATGAGGTCGACTTTCATTCGAGTACAAATGCGCTGAAATAACGCAAGATGCAGGAGGTCGCGGGGTAACCACAAACTTTTTATGGGAAAATAATAAAAATTTTATGTGTGTGCTATGTGTTTTTTTTTTTTTCTGTATGTTAGTCTAGCTTGTATCTGAAAATCTCCATACGAAATAACTAAAACTCTTGTGGGTGTAGTTGAAACTATCATCCATAAAGTATCGCATAACTTATCTTATGTTCACGTGATACGATTTCGGAGTCTGAATCGTAAGAAGTTGGACGTCTTGCTTCTTGGCTACGCGTGGGAAGTGTGTTTCAAATGAACCTCGTCAACGACACAGTCAACTCGAGCGAGGCGGGCACGTCGATGTGGCACTGTTTCTTGTTTACGTACTATTATTTCACGAAAGCCTACTCAGTAGGTGAGTTGCGCAATAGCATGTTTTATTATTAGTATAGTCTATGGCGGTTTCTTCACACTTTTTTTTATTCTAACCTTTGAAAGATCACCTTTTCTGTGACGTGTTTGTTTCTTTCCTAAATGTGTCGCGTATTTCAAGCGTTTTATACTTGTGTTGACGTGAAAGCACCTTAACCTACCGACCAGCGGCTTCGTCGGGCACGATTCTCACTTGCGAAAGGAAATCGTTCTTATACAAAATAATGTTACACCGAGTGCGCACGAATGCGGTGCGTTGTCCCTTTGGTGTAATTTTATAGACTCGGTTAAGATTTTTTTGCATGAGGCAGAGAAATATGCTGAAAGTAGGCCTTTAGCAGGGCTTCGTAAAAATTCGAAGTAATCGTGAATGNTCCGTTTCATATAACTTGGCAAGATTATGACAGTCGGTGAGTGGCAATTTGACGTACACGAAACAAACAAAGTGCCATTTACAAAATCTTGTATCAGCTGATGCACGAACGAACAAAATTTGATATTACGTTGACCATTCTGAGTGCACTGCCGACGCACATCAGAAAAGCAGAAAATACGGGGATAAGAAAGAGTTCCTAGATTAATAAATACATTTTATTTTACGTGGTCACAAAACAGCGATTGTTAGAGTTACAAACTAAACTTCGCGGTAAAGTATTGATGTAAAGGTGTTCAAAATTAAAGGTACATTAAAACGATTCGTACGCAAATGAAATGCAGCATTTTTTCACGTCGTCGTATCCTCACTCTTCATCCATGCTTTCCGTACGTGCTTCATATTAATTCCAAATATTGCATGGTATTTTTTCTAATAATTTGACTAAATATATTTCAAATTCGTGTCGTTTCGAGCCAGTAATAGAAGAAAAGTCAACTTTTAAAAAGATGGGATCACGAGGCAGACCCACGTGCTGCTATCTGTTGAGTAAAGCTCTCGGCTCACAACTCGCCCTGCCATGCCATGCGCGCCATTTTTCAGCTTTTTCCCGAAGCATTACCAACCACAAAAAATAACTTTCGTGTGTAAAATAACGAATTTACAAACATATACCAATATTTTTATTTTTCCCGAGCTCTGCATAATTTTTAAAGTAACATATATTTCGTGTACAGCGATTTTGATTACTAGTAATTTCCATTGGGCTGGTAATCGTTCGTCTACGTCCATTACACGCCATGTTGTTCACCCGCAAACCCATTTCATCGTTTCCGTGTTGTGACTATATTGTATTAATAAAACGAAGGAAGTGGGACGCGCGTGAATAGTTTTTAAGCAATTCTTACGTTATTACAAGTCACATATTTGCAACTCGAATTGTTTTAGTATCAGTAATAGCAGAATTACTGCTTTGCAATAGTCGTTGGTGAGTTGTTGGCTAATAAAAGTGCGTTGTCAATCATGTTTTCCGAATTACTTTTAGTTCTAGTTATATTAGTTATGGCGTCCAAAGTGTGATAAGAACTCGCAAATGCTAACCAAAATTCGCTGTCTCGGACAAATTAAAAAAGAGTTAACAAATATTAAATTTTTTGCGAGGTTTTATATTTTTACTTTTATAACCTACGAATTTTTTTTCAGACAGATGTCAGTTTAAAATACCTTAAAATTGGTTTAGCATTACAGTACAATGGCAAGTGGATTAGCTGACAGCGCGTTGATAAAATACACAGCCTCCACTTGATGGCGAAAGGATACATAAACGAAAAGTAAACATTTGGCGCTACTTTCGTCGAACTGTAAAAATCTTACCAAGAGACAGACAATAAATAGGCTTTCGCCTGTCTGGGAGACACGCGTAGAATTGTGAAAGAAGGGCCAAGCACTAGAGGGAGGCAGTGGTATTACTCCGCCGCAACAAGTGTGCAGCCGGAAAATATGCGAACTACAAGACGACGTCCCCCTCCTCCTGCCACCTGCCATTCTCTACCAATGGCGGAGGGGGAGATAGCTCTCTGCTGCGGGCGGGTAGTGTAGCACTGGCCATAACTCGTGCCACAGTAGTTCCCGTGTTCGTATGCTCGCGATTGATGAAGTGTTCATGCGCGCACATAAGATGGGCACGAGGTGTGGGATAAAAGTGGCAGTGGTGTTAAGTGTTTAATAATGGCATCAACTAGTAAAAAAAAAAAAAAAAAAAAAAAAAAAAAAAANCAGTCAGTGCAGACAAGTCATACAGGAATGTGATTAATTTTGTGATAAGGAAAAAGTATCCGGACAACTTATTTATCCGATACGGCATGCCAATAAAAGTGCAGCAGCTGCAACAGGTAAATCGGAACGAACTATATGCAAAATTAGAAAAGAAGGAAAACAAGCTGATGTGAGTGGTGGAAAACTGCATATACCTGGAAAAAAAAGGGTGAACAATTTTAAAAAGATCTGTTTAGATGATTTTTATCTCGGCGTAATTCGGCCCATTGTACATAAGTTTTATGTGGTTAAAGGAGAAGTCCCTACGACAAAGAAATTTCTAACGGTTTTAAAACAAGCTATAAATTTTCCTGGAAAAAGGGAAGCTTCGAGGCAAACCCTTAAAAAAATTGGGGTTTAGCTTCAAAAATTGCAAATACAAAAGAAAGACTTAAATTGAAAGACATGTCATTGTAGCCTGGAGAAGGGGGTATTTAAGACGAACGAGACACAATGAGCAAGTTTGTGCAAACAAAAAGATAATAAAATATAATTTTTGATTTATGTGTGGACATGTGTGCGTGTGTTTATATATAGTTATTAGTTGACGTATTTTTGTCTCGCCAATGAACGTATGCAGTGTGCGCGATATTGTTTTGATTTGATTTAATATGCGTTTATTGAACATAATGACCCTTTACAATATGAATTACATGAAGAGTAAGAATTAATACATGTATTCCAGCTCATAGTTGAGCTCTTCCACAGAACTGGCACAGACAGGAACCATACGAAAACTGAAAAAAAATAAAGAAACAACAATCAGTAATAATCACTGGGGAAAAATTCACCAAAACCCATAAATGATAATCAGAATTAAAATCAAACCAACCAAAAAGGAATACTGTTGCTACACTCGTGCACGCTAGTGTACGCTCGACAGTTACAACCGGTGTGTTTTTCCCCTACTCGCAAGGTCACCCCTCCTCGCTTCCTACTGCCAGCGCTGGTGCCATTCCCCTCACGGGCTGCACACTTGTAGCGGTCGAGTAATACCGCGTGTTCTGCGGCTGGCTGGGCAGATGGGCAGATGGGCGCTGCCCGCTGGCGCCAGACGCCTTGCACAGGCGAGGTGGGATAAAGTATTCCTCTTCAACGCTGGTCTCCTTGCCAGCGTTGCCACATATAGAGAGCTGGCATGAGCGGAGATAGCACAGGAGTGCCTGCCGATCGACGAGAGGGGTTGTTTGCACGCGCGCGTGTCATCATTGGCTGGGCTAGGAGGACCAATGACGTGGCGGAGGAGACGCAAGGCAGTTAGTTGTTCGTCTAGCTCCCCGCTACGCCGGGCAGGATCGATTTCATTTGATTTAATATGTGTTTATTACACACACATGGACACCGTACAGAAATAGACATATCAGGAACATTGAACATTGTAATCATGAGCACTAGGGGTCGAAAGGCGCTCTTTCACAGAATCAGGTAGATGTAGAACTCCAAATTAACACTATAATAATAAACCAGGATTAGTGACAGATAGGGGAAAAAATATCCAAAAACCCCAAAATGGTAATACGGAAAGAAAAATAGTAGAAGGAAAAATTACAGAAACTGATCGGAGACTCGACAGCCGAAGGCATGAACATAGCCTCTACGTGCAAGGCGTTGCACTGGCACGTAGTCGCGAGTCTCGTTGTTTTCTCCTTGATTCTGCTCCTTACGGGATGTTCAAGGTAAAGTGGTCTCTTTTGAGGCCCTAGTTACTTTTTTCCTTTCAGTCATTATTTTTTTATCCTTTAACTACCTTTTAAAATAAATATTGCTATGTATGTAATAAACACAGTGTGTGTGTTCCACCGCACATGAAAGTTTACGTCAGCTGTTCTGACATGTGGAAGCCATGCTGTTTATGTCGGCTGTTGAAATTACGAGGGCCTACCACGTTATATGTACAGTCATCTTGTTTCAGAAAGTATGAAATTTTCTTGATGCAGCAGAAACTGCAAAATCCTAAATGTGAATTTGCAGAAACTATTTTTAAATGTTTATATTAAATTACATGTTCGAAAGTAAATATATATCTAGTGCAGTGTTTTACACATGTGCTAAATAATTTCCGTTAATATTTCTGAACAGCAATAATTAGCCACATACCTATTGGTTACGAGGTACACAGCATATTTATCTTTAATTTTTTGTATCATCAATTTTTTTTTTAACTGGCTGATTGCAGCGAGACTGTGTATTACTTAAGTCGGTATTTAATTGAATGAGGTATTGTACGGGATTCACACACTTGTATTTTATCTTTAGTTGATAAACATAATACACTGAAGAGCCAAAAAAAAAGTGGTATAGGCGTGCGTATCCAAATAACAGAGGTATGGAACCAATCAGAGTCGGCAGCTAGATCGATCACTGCTGCAACAATGGCAGGTTATCAAGATTGAAGTGAGTTTGAACGTGGTGTTATAGTCGGTGCACGAGAGATGGTAGCGATAACAGGTTTTAAGGCCCGAAGGCCAGCACACCCTCCATCCTCCCGCACTGCAACTGTACCCTGGTGGGTAAGACAGTGCACGGCACTTTCCTCTTGGTCTCTTCGGGCCATTCACTTTTCTTACTTGCCGTTAACACAGTATTCTACTGGTTTTCTCATTAAAACCTGTCCTCCTCGCCAATCAAGAATACTCCGACTTTAGCACTATAAAGCCTTTACCTGAGTACCCTATTATGGGTCATCAGAAATTCGCCTGTTCCATTTGTCAAAATCTTCTAACCTCCTTCCGATTTTGGTTGCGAATTCATTCCACATTCTATGGAGCTGTTTGTCTTCCATTACGATATTGACTTCCAAGTGAATGCCCATTTCTTCAATCTGTGCTTGAAACTGTTCCCTTATGTCCTCAGTCTTCAAACAGTTTGACAAAACGTGTTGAACGGTATCATCCATTCCGCAGACCTCGCAAAGCGGGGACACCACGAGTCGCAGGCTGTGTAGCTTGGCTTTGAAGTTACCATGGCCAGTTAAGAGCTGCATACTGTAGTGGTTCACTCGTAACCATTTGCAGTGCAGTCTGGTTCTAATGTCTGGCAGAAGTTCAAAGGTTTGCCTGCCTTTTTCAGAGCTTGTCCATCTTTCTTGCCATTTATCCAATATGCCATCCAAGATTATTTCTTTTTCTTCTTTCCTCAGCCTACGCGCCCGCGATGCCTCCGCCACCAGGCCCCTGTACCTAACCAATAGGTCAACAGGCAACACACCGGCTACCACCGGGAGAGACTCATTTGGGACAGTTTTATATGCACTAGTTACGGTCAGCAGTGCTGCTCTCTGTGCACTTATTAGCTTTCTTTTGTGCCACGAAAGTTCGGCGCGGTGATGCCACATTACTGCTCCATAGGAGACTATAGCCTCGAAAACTGCTTTGTATATTATTAGAAGAGTTCTGAAGTTCAGACCCCAACTGGTGTTTCCAATTCTCCGCAATTTTTGGAACACCACCACCGACTTCCGTGACACATATTCCACATGTTTTAAAAAGCTCATCCGATCGTCCATAATGACACCAAGATACCTGAAGTCCTGCACATACTTTATCGGGAAACCCCCGAAACGCACAGTTGGTGTCCTCTGAAGTTTGCCTTTGACAAGCATAATCTTGGTTTTGTCAGTAGAGAAGCTGAGCTTGACTTCTCTTGACCAATTCCACGCCTTCTCCATTAGATCATTTGCCTTGGTCTCGAGTTCCCTCCTGGAATCTCCAGGCACCAAAAATAAACCATCATCTGCATAACCAAAAACTGCACATTCCGGGGGAAGTTCCAACTCAAGAAATCCGTCGAAAAGAATGTTCCATAAGATCGGCCCTAGGACCGATCCCTGGGGGCAACCCTTTGTCAACTTCTTCTTCACCTGTGAATTCTCACAGGTGTAGATGCTCCACCGATCTTTAAAGAAATCTAGGATGACCTTATAGATGTTCGCTGGACATCTCTTGGTCTTGAGTCTGCTCATCACCTCCGGCCACCAGGCGTTGTTGAAAGCTCCTGAAATGTCGAGGAAAATAGCCATGATGTATTTCCTCTGAGATCCCCTGATCTTTTCCATGACATCATGTAAGGCGAAGTCAGTTCCCATACCACTTCTGAAACCATACTGACTTTCATTGAGTGTGCCTTCCGCCTCCAGAGCCATCGTTAGACGACGGTTGACGAGCTTCTCGTAGACTTTGCCTAGTACCGGAAGTAATGTTAATGGCCTGTAGGATTTAGGGTCATCCAGATCCTTTTTGTTTTCTTTGTGCAGAATCCTCAGGCATCCCATTTTCCAAGGGGAGGGGAACACTCCAGTTTGAAGACAGTCGTTCACAATGTCTAACAGAATTTCCTTTATCCGGGCATAGCATCTCTTCAAGATCTCAGTAGAAACCCCGTCAATGCCAGGTGCCTTCCCATTCTTCATTTTATAAACAGTAGCAGTGAGCTCTTCCATTTCGAAAGTGGGTGCATCTTGCACTTCAGGTACTATGTTCATAGACTGTCTCTTCACCGTGTGACCCTCCCCCTCTTCCTCATTCAAATCATCGGGCAAAAGCGTTTGGAGCAAGACTTCCATTGATCTCTTTTTGTCCCAGATTGGCTTGCCATCAATCTTCATACATGGCGGTGGAACCGTTCTCCTTAGTTTGTTGGCCACTAGTTTATAGACGAGCCCAAAAGGGTCTTCATTGCCCTTTTTGGTTACATAGTCCTCCCATGATTTAGCCTTTTTCTTCCTGACCCTGCCAAAGTAAGACTGCTTCTTCATCTTGTATTGTGTCGAGAATTCCGCCCTTTCTTCTCCACGCAACTTGTGAAGACGTCTACGCAATCTTCTTAATTCCTTTCGGTCCGCTTCCAGTTCATGATCCCACCATGACAGGTTCGGAAGTCCCCTTGATGTTTTGCGCAGATTCTCTTCACATGTCTCCCGGATGAACCGGGTCAATTGCTCGACACGGTCATCCAGGGAACCCATGACATTATATGTTCGCAGTTTACTTAGCAGGGTCTTGTCAAAGGCAGGCCAGTTCGCCATATTATGGACGTACCTGACCTCTTTTTCAAAAATTTCAGGATCACGGAATCCACCACCCTGTATTTCAAAAATGATCAGTCTATGATGGTAGCTATAACATATGGATGTTCGCGTACGACCATTTCACGAGTGTACCTTGATTATCGGGAATCCGGTAAAACATAACATCTTCGACATCGCTGCGGCCGGAAAAAGAACGGGAGAAACGACGACTGACGAGAATCATTAAACGTGACAGACGTGAAACCCTTTCTCAAATTGGCGCAGATTGGATTTGTGGACTGCCCTGCAGGGTTCATGGTGTGAATTGCCTCCTGCATACCTTCAGACATTAGTTGAGTCCATGCCACGTCGTCTTGAGGCACTTCTGCGTACTCGCGGGGGCCTTACACGATATTAGGCAGGTATACCAGTTTTTTTTTGCTCTTCAGTGTATGTAGAACATAATATTATCTAGAAGTGGAAACAGGCTTGAATATGGGCTGGAGGTGGGTTTATTCGTTATCGTTATTTGTTTCATCTTTATTTTTTTCGTCCATAGCAAGCGTTCCTATTAACTGCAATTTTAGCTTACACTATTGCCAGTCATATCTTTTAACTTCGTTTTACCTTTTCAGTAGTGCTGTTTTCGTTATTTTGTTAAATTTTAATGTTATGAGTTTATTAATGTATGAATCACCCACAAAATGTATTTGTATCCTGACAGAAGCAAATATTTGGTACCTTACCGGAGTTAGTCTGTGGTACATTAAAATAAGTTACAGGTTTAGTGTTGCTGCAACGCGCTTAAAAAGACGGCAACGCTTAAAGTTCGAATTTAATAGTCGTTATGCTAAAAATTCGTAGTGTATTTTATATTTGACTTAATGATCATTACGAATGCGGACACTCGGCCGAAATGAAATAATAATCCTACACTCACGTCTGAATGCGCCTTGAATTTGTTTAGAAACAGTTTTGCACACTGGAAAGTACAACATAACTCTACTAGTACACAGCAATTACAGACAACTTGACTTATTTATGCTATAGGCTCAATAAGTGACGGTTCACATTCATATGATGAACTTGACAAACTATAATTGAAAAACATTTTTAAAAATACGTGGCGATATTATTTTCACGCACTTCAGTTAACATATTTAAGCCGAAACTTCGACCGAAAGTTATAAATCTCGGATACCCTAATACAAACACACGGACATGCGTTTATGCAATAGAAACACTTCGTAATTGTGCTCAAAATAATAAAATCTAATAATTTCTGCGTATAAGTGTGCATAAATAAATATCACGTGAAGTTAGGCACAATACTGGATATGTCTACAGAATTACTTTGGCCTCTTGTAATTACACGCAATGACTACAGATAAAAAATATGTATACTGTGTATGAAATCAGCACATCTTGCCTGAGACTGCTGACATTCAAATTCCTACGATTTATGTTACTTTAAATTTGATATTGGTCGAGCATACGCCTAACATATTACGTGCTTCAAGTAACTGTCACTTCAGTAATAAGTAAAAAAACTTTTTGATGTGTAAATGTGTGTGTATATGTGTACATTCTGTAGGCGATTCACACAGGAAACTTTCATCACTTCACAAATATATATCGCTGCACACGAGGGAAAAAACACATGTTGCCAGGCCACTGCCGTCATGGGAAAATAATGAAATATTAATAACGCACCGAAAACAGTACTGCACGGGATATGGAATAATAATTCGTTTCACTAAGTCACGATATAAATAAGGTTTAAAGGAATGAAACGCGAAACGTAGAGACTGTCTTGAAAACGTAATAGCCACGGGGTATCCAAGATGGCGTCGGTCACGCACGCGGGTGCCGGCATCTTGCTCACAGCAGGCCGAGGCGGGCCAGAGCATGCCTCCTCATTAAAAATTCACGAGACTTGAAATTGTTGAAAGTACGAAGTAGCAGCACCAACATTTTTAAAAACTATTGTGTTACTGTAAATGCAATATTGTTGTCAAAATGTTTGACGGGAATGTTAAATTTTCTGACAATTTTTTGGGCCCACTATTTTCAGCAGTGCTGCCAACGTGAACCCACACATAGCCATGTGCGGGAAGTATTTCAAACTTACTCGGTTGCGCAGTATTTCCCCTGCGCCACCTGCTGCTCGCGTTTCCCCTCCGTGCTCCGTCAAGAAGGTCGCCCGGGAGATAGCGTGGTTATATTTCCTGTTTTACGGCGATTCCTGAGAACTGCCGGTCGCGGGTGATATCCTGAGTGCCCGGAGCCCGGAGCCAGGTGGGCGGGGAGAAGCACCACACGGCTGTGAAACACTTCAAACGTGCCGGTATTTATGTACAAACAGGTAAATTGCTGTTCGCGGTAAACTGAGCACGTTTGAAAGCCCTGCGTAAGTTCTACTTGTGCGCACATTGCGTATTGTTCCACAGCAGGTGACATTTACGTTGCCAACTTTGGCTTCACAACTTGATTCATGCGTCGGTCGCGTGAAACTGTGCAATTATTAGAAAAGTAAACGTTGTACAAATTTGCTAGTTTTTTGCACTTACGCGCATAAAAAGAAAAAAACAAAACAAAGGAAATATTTTCAGTATTAACATATGCTCGTCCAACAGTTGCAACGGATAGCTTCCGAAGCACGAGACAGGCGAATTATGTCCTGCCTTTCCTTCGGTTTTTTAAAAAAATACTTAACCCTCGATGCTTTTTACTTCAAGCAAAGAAAAAACAACCGTCAGGAGGTGGGGAACAAACCCTAAGTAAGTGTGCTGCATGAAAGAGAACCCCAAGAAAATTTGGTTTTCAAAAATTCAATATAATTCATTGATGCTACAAAAACTGTTATCTTTAACAACAAGGTTATCACACACAACTTTAAATAAAAAAAAAAAAAATGTAACTTTTGTTTTAAAAATTATCTCAAAACCCCTTTCAAATACAGTTAAAACACGCGAATATAAAGATACATAACTTTGACCGTTCTTACGTTAGCCCTTCCCCCATTGCTATTTCAAACGGAGGAAAAATCCCCCAAATGTATGTCCCCAACCCCGGTTTTGGATGAAATGCTGCTGTAGGCAGAGACGCACAAGATGTAGGAGTCAGCAGGTCGCATGGAAGTCGGCTTGATGTTGTTTTTGATATTATCTTCTCATTTTGTTATTCATTGTATAATGGCATATCGGATATGACTACAGTGTTTCTGTACTTTCTCGTCATAATTCATGGCAGACAAAGCAGTAATAATCTTGCTGGTTATTCTTTCTTCTACAGCATTAATTTTTGTATCTAACATAGAGAGTTTGCTTAAGCCTTCATTCAATGTACGTAGTTGGGCCTCTGTTTTATCAGATGTAGTTTTCATTATTGCCAATTCCCTTAAAGTTTCTGAATTAACCGATTGAACGTACGACATATTAACAGCATCACCACTGTTTCGGTTCACCCACATTCTTAAGTCGCTTCCCTCCGATGCTGAAGTGACCATCTTTCATATGCGCCTGACAGACATCTCCCCGTCGTTTCAGACCATCACGTCCGAATGTCTTACTGGTGAGTGATTACGAACTGATCATAACCTCCACGGTACCTTCCTTTAAACAGAGGAAAGTCTTTTACTATCACAAGGAATCCATATGGCCCACTCCAACAAGCACACGTCTTTAAACTTTTCGAAAGGCATGTCTGTATCTACATGGTCGGAATACGCATGGCGTAAATTCATTTCGTCCACCCGAAACAAACCTCGCACATTTGCATTATTGCGAAGTAACTGTTTCGGTATGCGAGAATAAGTTTGACAAGAGGTAAAAACAGCCGACCATGCCTACCCATACTGAAATATTCCTGCATTCAGGTCTGCATATCACATGCCACGTCATCGAAAACAAATACACGGAGTTTGGTTTAGCCTTATCGGGAGGAATCACATGCTTTTTATCGCTGCATGTAAAATGCTGTAGACCATCCGCAGCTTCTAGAATCCGAGCAAGTCGCTTGTACTTTGGTTGTTGAATCGATTTCGAGTATAGCCACACATTCTCGAACCGAAGACCATTGGACTCTTCCAGTAAACTCAGAAGCAAGCATGATTTGCCACAATTAGATGGTTCACAAATCAGACACCAAATGACATTTGGCAACAGAAGACCATGACGTGATTCGTGGGAAGTAGCTTCATCTTCAGCGATGATATGCTCTGGGAGACTAGTGTGCTGCTGGGAGACTAGTGTCCTGCTGGGAGACTAGTGTCCTGCTGGGAGACGAGTGTCCTGCTGGGAGAATAGTGTCCTGCTGGGAGACTAGTGTCCTGCTGGAAGAATAGTGTCCTGCTGGGAGATGAGTGTCCTGCTGGGAGACGAATGTCCTGCTGGGAGAATATTGTCCTGCTGGGAGACTAGTGTCCTGCTGGGAGACTAGTTTCCTGCTGGGAGAATATTGTCCTGCTGTGAGACTAGTGTCCTGCTGGGAGACGAGTGTCCTGCTGGGAGACTAGTGTCCTGCTGGGAGACGAGTGTCCTGCTGGGAGAATAGTGTCCTGCTGGGAGACTAGTGTCCTGCTGGGAGACGATTGTCCTGCTGGGAGCTGCTGGGAGACTAGTGTCCTGCTTGACAATCTCCTTTCGACTGATATAGAAAACATGCAAAGTGTTGGTAATTAGACACTGACCATATTAAATTTAGGGGAAGTGAGAGGCCATCATAAAGTCCGGGCAAGTGGTTGGACACTCTCCAAAAAAAGGTATAAAGGAGCTGTCTAGTGTGTTAGTGGCCAGTCTGGTGTAATGCCTCGTAGGGGCAAGACAAAAGGTGGACGTAGACTTGTGAATTAGCTTATAAACAAGCTTCCATTGGAGCTGCACGTTCCCGGTTACGAGTACCACAGGCCGGGCACGACGCTTGCAAAGCGGCTTGCGCGTGGTGACAGAGGTATCGACGCGTTGGACGAGGCGTGTAAGGACCACGATATTGCTCACGCGAGCAGTAACAACTTGAGCTTCTGACGCTGTTGAGTTCTGTAGTTCAATCCCACGTCTCGAGAGGCCGCATCCTTCGCGCTGGGTGTCTTAGGCCGCGCGTACGCATGTAGATAAAACTGGCGCCGGCGCCAAAATCGATACTGGCCGTACCGGAATTTCACGTAATCTAATAGCCAGGCCGTGCGTCGGGCCAACACGACGCAAGCATCGGGACGACTGCCAGCATGTCGGCGTGGCGTCGACCGACCCCTCGACGTACTCCGATCTCGGTGCGCAGAGCAGGTGCGCTCTCGTCTGCGTGCCAGTAAATTACTTTCCATTGTTCTGAATGTCGGTTTGATTGGTCTTTTTTTAAAAACAGACTTGACTGCAGTACTGTATCTCTCGAGTTGTAACGCATGTGTGTACAAACTGACAGAAGTGACATTACAGCGAATGTATTACCGTTCGACAAACTCAATGAAACCCCGGGGAACATGTGAAACACACAAGCTCTCTCTCTCTCTCTCTCTCTCTCTCTCTCTCTCTCTCCCCTCCCTCTCTCCCTCTCTCCCTCTCTCTCCCCACACTCCCCACACTTCTTCGCCTCTTTCGTATCGACGCAGCAACTTCTAGGTCGTGCAGACACCTCGGACGAAACATGTAAGTTACAAGTGGCTCACGTACACACTGAAGACTTTCCCAACTACCTGTTGTCAGTAATAGTAGTTAACACGAACAGGTAAACCGCACATGCCAATAGACGTACTGGCGGAATCGAGCAAATTGCTTGAAGTAGAGAACATATGTTAAAATTGTTCTTGGTTTGTCGGTGGTAGGAATACTGTACGTGCATGTTGTGAAACAGACTATCCATCCCCCGCCGCCCTAGGGCCGCGGTGGTGTAGTGGCTAGACTACTCGCCTCACACCTAGGCGAGCCGGGTTTGATTCCCGGCGGGGGTCGCTCTCGGGTTTTCGCGCGTGGGGATCGCGCCGGACGACGTCGCTGATCGGCTCCATAGTTCACCTCGCTTCGCCCTCATCGGCTCTCAAGACTTGGATGTTAAGAGCCGCCCAGATCTCTCTACTNTGATGTGTCAGTGAAGCAGTAGCAGCGGCTGAGTGTCGCTCGGCGGACGGGGAAGGTCGTGGGAACGTCTGCCCGCGGTCGCTAAGAGAGCACCTCTGTGTGCTGCTCGGAGCGGGGAGGGGATGCTGGCAGCGCACGCGCGGATGGACCTCTCGCTCTCGTCTCGCCGGCCGGCTTAGGGAACACTGGCGTACCCCGGTGCCCTGCCTGCCTTACACGAAACTGGTTTTTGAACGATTCGAGTGTGGAATAGATTCACGGACAATTAAAATAAGCTAGACGCTAGTCGCCCATATTCACGACCGCATGAACGTTTTTTCTACTGGTCTCTGCAGTCTTTATTTATCACGGTCCTAACGGTGTGTACTACTCGGGGCACGCGTACTGTACTGTACAACGTTATCCAGAGGCCAGCTGTCAGACAACGTAACGCCGAGTTGGAAGTGTCGAAGTCAAACGTTCTTTCCAACCTAGAACAATACACAATCCATCCTATTCATCTGAGTACTTTGTACTCTTGAGTTTCTGCTTTAATACTACGCTGTAGAGAATATTATGAGCTCTGCTGACTTGAGTAATATTTCATCCCCAATGTCTTGAAAAAATTCAGACATTGTCATGCTACCGCAAACCCTATTCAACTCAGTTGAATACAGGTGACGTCACATGACGCCGACAGCATTCAAAGTGTTAAAATACCTGCAACATATGTTAGTGTTGTGCCTGCTTACGAATACTATTTAAGAAACCTTTATGGTCGTATATTTGTTCCGTTCTCTAGTTTCGCACTACTGTAATTTTTTGAAAGTGAAAATGGCCGAAACATTTCTGTAAAAGATCTTTGAAGTAGTATAAGGATGGGAAGTACATATTTATCGTTATTAATTTCATAAAATGATGGGTTACCTCCGAAAATCCCATAAAGAGCGTTTTGCCAACCAGCAGAAACTGCAAACTAGTTCACCGCCTAGGGCGACGAGAGAGGAATTCTACATTAGAAAATTTTTGCTGAATGTAGAATTGATCTCGTATTACCTTTTTTAATCGAATGTTTTCGTATCTCGAAATAGGACAATGATGGAGTTTATTTCCAGAAAAAAAATTGTATAAATAAATAAATTTGTTTGGGAACTTCCTGTTTTGTAGCACAATATGTCGTATACTTCTAGCAAGTTTAATTTTGTCCAGCCTCGAAGGTTGTACTTATTTCTCCAGTGTACGTAAAATCGTTTGGTGAGAGGAAACATGAAACTTGTCTCTCAAGTGTTGGTATTCTACAGCATTGTTGTGATATACGGTGTTTGTAAGTTACAGACTTTTTATTTCGTGTCCAGTGTACAAATATACATCTATAGACCTATTGGAAGTGATTTAAATTTCAGTGACTCATTCTTGCCTCTGATTGCGTGTAACCTTTCAAAGCGTATACATGAAAATAATTATAATATATTTACGCGACAATAATTATAACACATTAAAAAAAGTCATACAACGGTAATTATCTTAAGCGTGTAGAGTTCCAAACTGACAGTAATATGGTCAGCATGAGTAGAGTGCACCTTAATTTCAGCGCAGCAACAAGTTACTGATGGACGACGACAAACATCAAGCATCATATTTCATTTGTCGATCGCCTCTCGAACAAGCGCGCGCTCCCTTGGCTTGTTAGCCACGTGTAAAGTTGTGTCGACACTCGACGTCGAGTGTCGTAGAGCTGAGGCTCTCGTCACCGCAGGCTGGCAGGCGCGCGGCGCGCGAGCCAAGTGTCGCGGTAAACAACACCGGATGTGACGCAGTTTCTGCGGGCCGGCAGATCGCCTCATTTGTAATTACTTTTCAGCCTGGTCGCGGCGCGGTCGCCTGGGTAGGTAGGCCAGCCCGCTGCACCGCCGTGTTGCGCGGGTAGGCTACGGGAAGGTACGCAGGCGCCCGTCGCAAGTCGGCGAGACACTCCGCTGCTGGGAGTAGCGTGCTTGAGGTTCGCACTTCGCAGTCGTGTGCCGTGGACCGTGGGCATAACGGTAGTGCTGCAGTCGCTCAAGGTCACCACTCAAGCTGGGCTTGCAATAAAACAAATTAGGCGTTAAGAATAAATACAGTTCAACCACGGTTCCCCTACACGGAACTACGACTTATATATTTACTATTCCCAAGTCTAGCCAATTAAAACTTGCGACAGACTTGTTCTGTTAACTTCTGTTCCTAACCTCGTATAACACAACCATATTTAAGCAGCGCATACTTCAAAGCAGGCATTCTGTATCAGAGAAGCTTATTTTCCTTTAACAAATAACATCATAAACATGTGCATACGCATGCCTTTTAAAATGTTTTTTATACTTTCCGTAAATAACAATTTCCCCTCCAACAACACCAACTGCTCCGTTCGGATTGGTCGTTTGCCTCACAAGTTTAACTTAAGAAATAAAATATAACTGTTCCTTTTAACGCTTAAGGAAATCCCAACCACGCACGCGACCTGCGAAGTTCCATTGGCAAACAATACATACGGTAACACGTTTTCAGTTCTTCTGTACGCCCCGTAACGCGTAATTCAAGGCTTAATTGTTGTATTTTGAACCCAGCTGTAGAGGTGCTAGTTTCGCACCTGCCTGTAGAGGCGTGGCTTCAAACAAGCTCGCAGCTGTATTGCACGTGCGAGGCCTCGATACGCGCGAGCTCTACGCCGGACTCTAGTAGCTCACTCTCCACTCGCCTCTACGCCGGACTCTAGTTGCTCACTCTCCACTCGCCTCTACGCCGGACTCTAGTTGCTCACTCTCCACTCGCCTCTACGCCGGACTCTAGTTGCTCACTCTCCACTCGCCTCTACGCCGGACTCTAGTTGCTCACTCTCCACTCGCCTCTACGCCGGACTCTAGTTGCTCACTCTCCACTCGCCTCTACGCCGGACTCTAGTTGCTCACTCTCCACTCGCCTCTACGCCGGACTCTAGTTGCTCACTCTCCACTCGCCTCTACGCCGGACTCTAGTTGCTCACTCTCCACTCGCCTCTACGCCGGACTCTTGTAGCTCACTCTACACTCGCCTCTACGCGCAAGGCGCTCAGCTGGCGTGCATGCAGTCAGCGGCTCGCCTCAACGTGACTCTAAGCGTTCACCGTATATTTTTATGGCTCGCTAATAAAGATAAAAGTACGATGCGTGTCTCAAGGCAACAACTATTACGTTTTTGTAAAGACAACTTAGTAGCTAGAACTGATTCTGGAACCCGTTTTTTTTTCAGGCCTCGAAATATAATCATAGTGCTGGAAAATGACAACTTGAAACTTGCCTTTGAACACGAAAAATTTCTTGAATGCTTTTCGTGTTCAGACGCAACTACAAAATATCCGACCGTTTTGGAATCACGTGTTTTGTACGAAATCTCTGCAACGCACTTCACGCGCCAGCCAGACAGAGTCCTTAACTTTTTAAATATTTGATAACGTAATTATATTGTGAAATTCTCTCTAGCTTCTGAGCTACGTCACTTGTTTCGTAGACACTTCAAGGACCTCAAGACATATACATCTCTGAATGAAAATAGAGACTGTACAAGCGGCTTGTCTTTGAAATGCTCCTTAGTCCTTATTCACAACGTGTAGTCGGCAGTCGGAGATGGTCCATCTTTATCTTCGACTGCTCGACTGCCGACTGCCTAACATTTCCAACCAATCAGATGTCGTGCTCGCGATCACATGATGTAAACAAATATTCGTTGCAGGACTGTTTATTATCTGTATGTTGGTAGTGTGCATGTTGATTTCAGTATATATTGCACGTAAATATATTGCGACGGAAATCTTAATTGATCTCGTAAAAGAAAGTGCTGGCAAATAGGCCTAAAATATTTAATTAAAATTATGTTTGGCAATTTACAAAACTTAGCTTAAGGAATTAAATCAGTTGTTACCTTCTAGTTGGGGTTTAGTGTATTGATATTATCGGGCTAGAAAATCGTTTTCCCAGTGTTTATTTTTTTCCAAAACTAAACTAGCAATGCTTACAAACAATACTTCAGAAACATGGACTGCACATTGTGAATTGCATTCGACTGCGCATTGTGAATAAGGCCTTCGTCGCTGTGAAAAATGTCGTTCCAAATACGGTTAGCTGCGAGAACACGCGGTGGATGTGTGCATATGTTTAGTAACGAGCGTCTGACTTTGCTAGCAGATTTACTCGTTATTTTCATACTTATAGCGTCAGTCACTTTACCTAAACCAAGCAATGTGTGCTGTGAATTTTGGTACAGTACTGCTCGACGAACTCAAGTGAAATTCCGGGAAACATGTGAAATACAGTCTCTCTCTCTCTCTCTCTCTCTCTCTCTCTCTCTCTCCTCCTCCTCCTTCCTCCCTCCCTCCCCCTACTCGTCAAACCATTCGCAATTTCTTATCGACGCAGTAGCTTCAAGGTCATGCTGACAAGCGGAGCGAAACACGTACAAGCGGATTACAAGCAAATTGAAGACTTTTCTGACTACTTGTTGTCCGTAAGTAAGAGTCAATCCCAACATCCAAACCACACTTGATAATATACATACAAACGGAGTCGAGAAAATGGTGTCAAACAAGTTAAAATACGTTACAATCATTCTTGGTTTGTCGGTTGTAGGAATACGTGTATGTTGTGAAACAGACTACC
>NQII01001356.1:187843-213187 GCA_002778355.1 Clitarchus hookeri
ATATATATATATATATATATATATATATATACACAGAGAGAGAGAGAGAGAGAGAGAGAGAGAGAGAGAGAGAGAGAGACAGGCACGCATACGAAACATCTCATTTTTAATACTCACATTTTGGGTTTATATAATGAAATGTTTTTCGTTTGCATCACATATTCTTTTGTGTGAAATCCTCAAGATTAAAAACTTTACGCTTGTGGAATATCCATTAATAATATATACATTACTTTTATGATGGGTACGTGCATGTACGAACACACAGTGGAATGTAAACATTGCATGTAAACATTGCCATGTGACTGCCACATGGCAATGTTTGTTTACCCTTTGGCAGAAGGATACGAAATGGGCTGGAAAGTAGATCTTTAGCAGGGCTTCAAGAAAGTCTCTTCCAGTCATGAACCGACTATAGTAATAATAATGGCGTGTGGGGAGTGCACACAGAGCAAGGCAACACCCTCCGGTGACGGTCTTTCCATCTGGGACCCGTATGTGACCGTCATCCCCGAGCATGATAGAAATGAAGCCCTAGAATGGAGTGGCGCTGGAATGCAAGGGCGGGTGAAACGGGAGTACCCCGAGAAAACCCTCCGGCAAGCGGCATCTTCCAGCACGATTCCCACATGCGAAATTCCGTGAGTGAACCCGCCGGGGATCGAACCCGGATCGCCGTGTTGGGAGGCGAGCGCCCTGGCCACAACGCCCTCCTATAGCCTGCCATTACTTGTGTAGACTTATCTTTTGTAATTCTTCGTCCCTGTACCATGATGATAATAGACCAATACATAAACAGGATAGCCTGAATGTGTAGGCACATTTTTTTTTTTTTTTAACGCGACCACTTAAAAGTTAGAAAACCGAGCAAACTGTTATCTTCTATAAGGTAAACCGAACACACAACCGAGACAGTTGTACACGCCGTTGACAGTGTTGTCAAATACGTTTTTAAGTACTCTACTGGAACTCATTACGACTCTGCTTATCAGCCATTTGGCATTGACTATGTTCCAATACGAGTGCAGTTGGTCAGTTGCATCAACCCTCGTGACGGCAGCGGTGCCAACATTACTATAACATAGATTATATTTTAGCTCACGATAATGCTTAAAAATAGTGTTACGTGCTCATGCACAGAGTATGATAGAAAGTTGCTGTAATCCGAACATTTGTTATTCGAATTATTTAATTAATTTCGGATTAATGGATTCTACTGTATTACATAGCGGAACTTAGGCTAGTAGGAAAGAGCAAACGTGATGGTTGAACACTTGAAGTAAAGTAAGCTGCATGTATGAGTAGCAGAGGGTTGTGGTGCTTGAACTGCTCACAAGCGCAGGCGATTGGATGTTGCGCGGTCTCTTTGATCTCTTCGCCATGTTTGGTAGGGTAAACTGGCTGCACAGGCGTTCTTTTAGAATTCGCGCCCTTACTTTTGCCATTTCCCCAGCACCTGCTTCGTCGCTGATAGAATATTAATGTGAACTCTAAATCTGAAACAGTGAGAATTGAACCAAATAAGTGAAAACCAGTGAAAATTTAGCAACTGATAATCAGATTATCAGTGCCAGATAACTAATTAATATAATGACTGAATTTCACTTATTTATTTGGGATTCCCACTGAATGTCGAGAATTTCACTGCCATAAGTCACTTGTTCCCCGTTCATTTCCTTAATTGCCTAGTCGGCAGCAGATCGTCAACTGACTTTCAGTGAATGTTATTTCACTGATTGGTATCACTGATTCGGACGTAGAGTGTGTATTTTGAGTGAGTGGAGAGATTTTGAACGGCTCTTAAAATCGAGATCTTGAGAGCCGATGAGGGTGAAGCGAGGTGAGTATGGAGCAGCGCCGGAATGAAAGGGTGGGGGAAACGGGAGATCCCCGAGAAAATCCCTGCGAAAATCCGAGTGACCCGGCCGGGGATTGAACCCGGTTCGCCGTGGTGGGAGACGAGCAGGCTAACCGCTCAGCCACCGCGGCCCCGTATATTCTGAAGTGTTAGGGCGTTGGTGATAAACCTCCAGCAACTAAGAAATTGAATGTCTTGATATGCGAGGCTGATCAGGAATTCAATGACATTATGAAGAAACTGCTGCGGCATTTATCCAGAATTTGATGAGAAGCCGCTTGGGAAAGAACCCCGCTAGCTCAGTTGGTTTGCGGTGCACGCCTTCCCAAGTGTATGGCAGTTTGTTGTTGCTCAGTCGATTACTCGTAGTCCCGACGGTGTTTATCAAAGTCAGGTGCAATGGTGTGCCCGTTGGCAGATTTAGAAATTTAAATGTTAGTATTATATTTGTGTGTTCGGGAAAAGGACGATGTATGTCTTTTTAATAACAGTTAACACATCTAAATAAAACAGCCCCCACTCTTAAAATTAACGAGAAAACTGTTGTGTAGTTTTGATAGAAATGTTTTTTTTTATATGAGAGAGAGAGAGCTTGCAATTTCTGGTTCCACCGATATCCCCAGTTTTAACCTGTGGTCTTATTAAGGCGATGTGCAATACAAATTATGCAGGTAGTTCAAGTACATTGAAAACTCTTTGTAAGCAAATAAGTACTCGTTGAATTCAACGTGTGAGACCCAACTATGCTTACTCGAGGCTGGCAACTTTACCTGACCTGATAGCATAAACTGATATATTTTATACAAGGGCGAATTAATTAAGATATCGGTGATAAATGTAAGGTCCAGTAAACGCGACAGCGCAAGTTTATCTAGTTTTTAATTATTGAGAAATGTCAGTGCACAGATGGAGTGATTTTGCCGATTCGAGTTATAATTTACTGATGCTATTACCAGTAAGTTTTCGTCAAAGATGGCATTCATAAACTGCCTTTTGCCTTAAATTAACAGGAATTTTTAAGTCCAAAAATAGATATATATATGTGAAGATATATCGAATTAGGTAACATACAATGAAATTATGCAGCCTTAACGAATATTCCTGAACATTATACAGCAATACCGCATTAATCACTCGTATCTGTTGGTGACCCGAAATTCGCGGGTTTTGTTACTAATATAAGTTCGTAAATTGCGTAAAATGAGAACTGTATAATCATGGCTAATAACCAACACCAGTATGTAGAGATTTGCATTCTCGTGTGTCCCGTATCTATCATGACTGTTAGTTATTTCCATGCAGCTTCCGCGAATACTGTTGAATTATCTATTTTAAGTGTAGGTAAAAGTAATTTTGCTGTAAACTAATGCATAAATGCAAAGTTTTTAGTAATGCCATTACAGTTGATTGGTATGTGACAAAAAATCTTGAAACCAAATTTTTCTTCATTTTCTTTGGAAAAATATAGCCAAAAAGCACTTTAATGAATACCAGAAGTTGCTTTCTTACTTCTTAGTTGTTTGTAAATTCTGTCAAATGTGAGAATATCACCTGAATATCTTTGGTGAATGGTTGTTTACAGGTGTTTTCGTACTCGTAATTACCACGTTCGTTGTAACGTGTTTTCTGTGATATTATTTAAGTTATTATAAACAACTAAAATCCGCATTTCTGTAAAACAATTTCCGGTTATTGCATTAAAATTATTATCAATGCATTACTCAAAGTAACAAACTCGATTTTTTTTTGCAAATGTAATTTGCACGTCCGGGGTGTTTCATTGTTAAGAATTTCCGTACACTCACGGAAATGTTTATGGAAATGTACCATTGATGCACGTACACGCAATCCATAATCTGAGCTCCGTAAATATAAAACACGGAACGTGTCCGTATTTCCTATAGCTTCGGGTTTCGGAACGAGCAGTACCGAGTCGACTCGAAGTTTTCTTCGCCACTGTAACCAGAAAATTATCGTTTTGGCGGCGGTTAGGATATCCACGCCACTACGGTGTATTCTTTCAAACACCATAAAGTAGCAGCAGACACCGGCAACAGATAGCGACGTTTGAAACACCCAAACATTATTAGGAATTGAAAAAAAATTACGCGCGTGTGGCATTTCTAAACATACCTTACACTTTAAGAAATTAATTGTAGATTTACCATTTCAGTGTATACGTACAGTGACAAAGCGCGAATGGTAAAATATTTCCCCGTATATCCTTGGTAAAGTTGCTACAGTTGCTGGGGAAAGAGTGAAATGCGTAGGGAAGTTCCCAACTTTGTACAGTAGCGATGCTAAACATTCCCATATTTTCAGCCTGATACGTAATACCATTACCATACATTGTATAGGTTAAAAACTTCCGTTACAGTTTAGGAAGTTTCCAGAAATTTTTTTACAGTGCATTTATACCTTCCTTTATAACATTATCATAGGACTCCAGAACTTTTTCATTCGCGTTCAGATTTCGCTAAAGAAAAATAATACATTTTATGTAATTTTATACACAAAAACACTCGAATAACACAACGAAAATCGAAGGTTTTTGTCTCTTTTCCTTTAGCCGGGGGTACAGAAAAAACTAACTAGCAAATTTACATAAATGTTCTGATTTAACGGAGATTTCTGGGAATACTGTTTATAAACGAGTTTATAAACAAAATAATATGAAGTACTCTTGAAATGCTACATTTATTATTTTTTATATTTCATAGCTTTTATGGCGTCTTTCAGCCGTAGTGCATTTTGCCTTGGCTGCGTAATTGCGTTTCAGTGTGCAGCAGAGGTTTGTTTGTTCTGTAGATATCTCTCTGATACACACGCAGAACGCGCGCCTTTGATTACGTCACTTTGATAACGCCTCAGTGTGGGACTGTCGTTGCATATGCCAGCGACGCTTGCTTGTGCATGCGCTCGTTATCACCTTACTAGCGTATATATCCCGTGCGCCAGGGGCTGCCCTAAGTATAGCTTCAGTAGACGAAGGCGAGGTTGTGATTTCTCGCAAGTTTATCGTGCCTCAAATAGAACTTTAAATGGCTTTTGGAAGGAGATAATAAATCTTTTCCCGTTTGATAATGTATTCTGCCCCGGTCGATGCAGAATTCGCTGCATCGGCGAAGCGTTATTCGGTGTTGTACTTAACTCCTCGTAATCGCGGATGAATTTAACAATTTCGTGGCCGTTATAGACAATCGTCAACATGTTGCACAGGAAGCCCTGCGAGGCCAATATAATCTTCCGCGTGGGTAAGCCCAGGGCGATGGCTTCACGTTACACGTAACGAGCATCGCGCTAGACTTTCACGTGTACGTATGACGTAGTCTTTTCGAGTGATATGTTATGGTGCTGTACGTAAGCACGTAACCTTCGTGTACTGAATAAAATGCCAGGGATAAAAATTGCAGCTTTTCAGATTGAAAACTGTGAAAACTCAAGTTATACGAACGTATTCGTGTCTTAACATTGATGTGGTGAGAACAAGTCGCTATAGTATGGCTTTCGTGATTTATAAACACTCTGAAAACATCTAGGAGGTTCTATAACGTCCAGAACGAAATGTGTCTGGGAGATGCAGACGTGTTTTTCGTGTATATGGGAATAAATCGTACCCAATCAGCTTTGGTCTACTGAGAAAATTAATTTGTGCTTTATGATTTCGAACTTAATGTTAACATTCTCTCTTTAATGCAAGCATTTCTACACGCATGAGAAACTTAATTTATGAACTGTGGCTATGTAAAGCTACCTAAATATTTAGGAATTAAAAAAACAAAAAGTTATCCTAGCCTAACTTTTGTTACTTTCGTCCTCACTCCGGGGTAATTTATATATGCGGTGCATTAATAAAATAATTGAGCAGACGACATCGCGAAAACAAAGGCAAACCCACGAAAAGCAAAGATAACACGACATCGTCCCTATTGTGATTGGCCAACGAGATCACGTGGTGATCACGCAAAATCTAGACATTAACAATCTTTGTCATTACGTGAACGTCATGTGAAATGATCGTGATAGGTTTCCTTGAAACACATTAGGCAAGGTGTAGCCAGCTTACGTGTACGTGATACTCGTTACGTGTTACGTGAAACGTGAAGTCATTGCAATCCCGCCCTAGCTGATTCCTAAACCATGCTACTGCGCTACGTTTAATTAATTCATATCACTGAATAGCAAGCACAAATTCTATAGCTTATTGATTCTGATAACGATAGAAGTTCTGTGCCAGCTTAAATACAACACTCATAAAAAATGTATAATCTGCAACACCAGAAATTATAAATTAATGTGGGAACGAAAGGGTTAATTTATTACTTTCAGTTATGTTGTTAACACCCAAGTGAAAGTAGTCGTTTAGAGATAGAATTCATGTCTAGATTTGTCTGAGAATATTCGGCCATTTTCGTGGCCAAGGCCGCTGAACCGCGGTGTATTACGTTGGAATCCTGTGTAGGCCAAGAATATGCTAAGTCGAGACTTATTATAGTATGAAACCATTCCGGATATCTTTAAGGTATTGCTTGGGAGGTGCTAGTAAGTGGAAATAAATTAATTAATCGGGATCATCAATATAACGTATCATTCAAGATTCTCTAGTGCAACTGGCTGCGTTCAGAGGAACCAGAAGTTGAAATTTTGCATATGAGAGATGTTACGTTGTATGGAATTGGAAAAAAAAAGTCCCGGTTTTGTGAGTTTTGCACGTGTGCTTGGCATTGTTCGGTATCATCATCATCCTCATCATCATCATCATCAACCAGTGTATTTCGTGTAACCGCAAGTACATACATCATACCATCAAGTTAAATAGTCACGTTATGATTGATGGCTCGTTATTAACTGGTGAATTCAGTGGTACAATTGTAAAATTCCTGAAAAAAAAAATTGCGTTGCGTATTTTTGTCCCATTTAAGAAAGCAGCCTGATCAGAGGCACTGGTCAGCAATTTGTAGGAATGCCGTTGGCCAATCAGCGCCTGATAACTTACTTACCTTCCCGGGATACCAGCCAATAGGAGAACATTTCGCAAGACGCAACCTATCAGCAAATGGTCGGCCCAGATCAAAGGAACCATCACGCCATTGCACTTGTACACAAGTGTGCGATTGGCGTTTGCAGTATAAGCTGCTGTTTCACGTCTGTTTTCTAAAGTATTCTGTGGTTAAGGACTGCCTACTGTACCTAAACTGCTCTTAAATCTGTGACCCAAAACTCTGCTTTAGTGCTACAGTCACAGAAAAAAACAATTGCGTTTCTATTTTATTTATAAAACAGTTACTTAATGGCTTGGATTCGTATAGAATTAGAACTTTCTGCCATTTGCATCGAATAAATTTTAATCCATGCCATTCTGATCAAAACATTATTTCGGGAAGGTTGCTTTCTTGGAGGAGAAATGTCCGCCTTACCTCGCTTTATATGAACCGATTGTAAGCCCCTTTAAGCCACCGTCATTGTTCTGTGCCCAGTATTTGTAGGGGAGGTATATTTGGAAACCTGGAAGTCATTTCGACCGCTGCATCCCAGCGTGTGGAGGGAACCCATCGTAGGGCGTAAAACCGACGCCCCAGCGGCCGTGCGGCGTGGGCTCGTAAGACGACAGGTAAGTCGAGCACTGCCTGTCCAGTGACAGCAATCTCGCCCTTCCCTCACCACGTGTCTGGTATCTCTTCTTGTACGCTAGCGACGGCAACAGCTGCACACAGAATTGAGTGTCCCAGTTCTTCCGCGAGCCAAAGTTACTAACACAAATTTCCGCCAAATACTAGATAATAAACTTGAAGTACATCTAGCCAAAGAATTAAAAGTAAAATTATATTAACAGCACTACATAAAACACCTGCACTAGATAAATAAGGTTAGCTTACGTTAATCTAAGTTAACAGGAAAATTCTTACATGTTAGAGAAACCGTTAATAGCCATCATCGTCGATCCTCGGAAACGACTGTTCGGTAAAGATTGAAATATGTTACATAACGAAGGCTGTAAGCATTTATATCAACGTCTATTGTTAACAGGCTTTGCGAAATAAGCGTTGCTGAGCGCTATATGTGCCAAGAAAACGACGCATAAAATACGATAGTGTTTCAATAACAAAATAATTGTTAGCTCTTCGCTCTGTAAGGGATTGAAGAAAACTCTCTATAGCCTTACAAGGAAGAGAGGTGGGCGTTCGCAGTTGTATTGTTATATAAAATATAGTCCGTTTAATATTAATTCGAAGTATTCCCCAAATGCGTTCACGCTTCCTCATATTCCTTTTAAACATAAATAGTTGAAAATGGTATGTTCTGCACCAGGGGCTGGGGATGAAGGACGAGCCGACCGCCACTGTCACGAAGCCATTGTTTTCCCTTGCGTCTCTCGAAATTTCCCTTTTTTCCCTCAAAAAAGGCCAAAATCGCCAAAATTTGCTTCCAAATAGGCAAAATTTTTCACAATAATGTGTTTTTCACAATGCGACTGACTTCTGAGCAATTTCCGCCGATGACTCCACAATGTGGTTAAGTGACTCCTTGGGGAGTGAGGAGTGCAGGGGTTACCCTGACATTCACGCTCTTAGCTTTCCATGCCAGCACCATCCACCTTGCCTGAAGAATGTTAGAGTTCATTGTGAATGTCAGGGTAACCTCACTATTCCTCACTCCTCACTCCTTATTCTCCAAAAAGGAGTCACATTGCCACATTGAGGGGTCATCGGCGGAAATTCTGCAAAAGTCAGCCCCGTTGTGCAAAACACATTTATTGTGAAAAATTTTGCTGGTTTGGAGGGAAATTCGGGAAATTTTGAGGAAAATTCTAGCGATTTTTGTTGTTTTGAGGAAAAAAGGGTAATTCCTAGGGAAAAAAAGGGGAGAAAAATTTCTTCGTGGTGAGGGCGATCGGTTCGTCGCTCGTCCCCAGCCCCTGGCGCAGAACATACCAATTCTAACTACTAACATACCAAATCAGCAGCGTAAAAACCCAGGGCAATGAGTTTATTACAACTATTTAAAACTAAAAATAAAAGAGATCAAAAGAACATACAACACTTATAAAAGTAATGTAAAACGTGTTTTTTGATGTCTTTATAAAATTATTAAAAATAAATAAACGTGTATGATAAAATTATTTACTTACTCTGAATTATGGTGGTCACGAAAACTCGCTTTGTGTGTAAAAACTGATCCGGACCGTGTATCCACTGCGGGAAGCAAATCTCTCGATTATGAGTACATTCTCCAGCAGAATTACATTATTTTTGTTAAAGAAATGATTGTGTGTACCCGCGTGCGCTCTTTTACACGAAATCAGAGGATTTATTTAAAATTAAATTTCCATACGATTCCAAAACACCGTTCTTGCTGTCGTATAGATGTCAATGCGTCTCGCCGGAAGTGCATCTCAAGTGCCTCATTTAGAGGCAGTTGTGATAGTTTAAGTATAAGTTGAAAATGTAGGGTGACCTGTGATGTCGCAGAAGATGAGTGCAGGGATAAGTCTTGCAACGGGCGAAGAACTACGGCGACGTAGAAAGTTCTTATCTTATCTGTATGTGATGTTCGTCTTGTCAAGTTTTCAGGTTCTCTTTCGGATTGTTCCTCTGGGGGTGTTGAAGTCGGGATCTTGCGTCTATAAACAGTTGGCAACCGTCCTCTGACTGCAACGTCCAGACGTCCTAGTGTGTGGCGTCGATAGAGGCATCGCGGTGGAGAAAATACCTGAACGATTTCTTGATCCCGCGGTCCAGGGTCTCTTATCAGCCCTAAAGTTGTCTTACCTTGACCCAGGTCGTCAAGGTTCACTGGAGTGCAGATTTCACGCCATAGATGCCTGTACCAAGGCACGTATAGTCAGGCAAGGGACTTGGGGAGCTGTAGCCTGTCTCGAAATGTGATGAATAAAAATTTAATTTTCTACAGGAAAATTGATACTTCAACCCTGTAACTACTATTCAGTTCTTATACTTCGTCGAACCCTAAAAATCTTCAAAGCTCTATATACGGACTGTTAAGCACCCCACGTGTTGTGAAAAAGGCTTTATCGGTAGAAAAGCAAATGCGCAGTGGAGTGAGGGTCGACCTCACAGCATTGCAGTGACCAATGGCTTAACACGATACCAGGAACGAAGTCAGCAGGACTCGTGCTACTGCTCGGGTGTTTGTTAAAGACTCCTGGGCCAGTCGTTCAAGCGCAGTTCTTCCTCCTCGGGCGTGGAATCGTGGCGGAAATTGCCTCGTTTCCCCTAACCTCTGGGAAAGTCGTGGAAACATGACACGAGTTGGACGAGTATCTCCTACGTGGGTACGTGATCCGATAAACCATTCAACATTCGTAAAGTTTTAATTTGCGTTGCAGTACAGACACACCACACCCGCAAGTTCCTCAGCCAAATACTCAATTTCACGCAGACTGGTCAAATGCACTCTTCAACATGTAAATACTGACTTAGTTGCAAGCACTTGTACTTCAGGACTACCCACCCATCGAAACCACACATCGCGCCGTCTTTTGAGTTATTTGCGTTTGGTTTCTGCTGCCCCGCGCAGGGGCCGCGGTGGTGTAGTGGTTAGACTGCTCGCCTCTCACCCATGCGAACCTGGTTCGATTCCAGGCGGGATAACTACCGGATTTTCGCGTGAGGGATTCGTGCCGGACGATGCCGCTGGTCGGCGGGTTTTCTCGGAGATCCCTTGCTATCCGGGGTTGCTCCCTACGTCATTTCACCCTCATCGGCTCTCAAAACCTTGCTATTAAGAGCCGCACAAACCTCACCACTCCACTTCATCCCCGCGCAAGAGGCACTCCTACGTGTTGGCAGGGTCGCCTACCCCCACCTCCTGCAGACTACGAGCAACGGTTTTGGCGTATAACTTCCAAAGTGAGTTGTTTTCGAAATAGAGTTCTTTATCTGAAATTGACGTATTGTGCTATTCTCCATCATCCTGAAAGTTTGTGACGTCTCGGAAACATTCCAGGAAAGTTCAGAGTTCGATCCGTGGCCGACTGGTGTTGGACATGCCTTTTTAGAGGTATTTCGGAAATAGAAATAAGAAAAATTAGAAATCAGCGAAACAAGAAGAAATAAAAATCAACAAAAGAGGTTCGAGATTTTTGCGAGGGCAGCTCCTCCGCCAAGCGTTGTACAGTGAAAAATATGAAGACCAAGAGGATATAAAGCCACAGTGTCTGTAAAGACAATGTAGTTGCTGGTGTGTGTCATAGATGGTGCTCGCGTAGCTTCAGCATGTGACAGGTATTTGAGCAAAATGTATTTTTGCGGGTTGTTTGCCGACAACGTACAGCTTAGAAAATTAAGAATAGTTAATTTAAAAAGTTGGCATCAGTCAATCAGTTAAGGCTTGGGGTGGATAACCCTAACCATCTATTCCTTCTTTTTTTTTTTTTTAATGTGATCATTAAAAAAAGACAAGAAGAAATTTAAGAAAAAAATTACACAAAGATTTTGTTTTTCATTTTATTAATGAATATATAGAACGAGGTGATTTTAGTGGACTGGCAACCACATGAAACCGAAACCACCTGAGACAAGATGAAAGTAAACCTTTATCCCGAATTGAAATGCTACAATTGTAACTTTTTATTCATGTCGGGATTTAACCCCGATTTTAAGGGATGTTTAAATTTATTTTTTATGTACGTACTGTGTATTTTTCACAAACACAATTTTAAGCAGATTTTTTTGTTGCCGTTAGCTTTTCCTTGTGTTTACTCATACGTTACCCGGCAAAGCATAGTGGCTTTTATTAAGTTTATTTACATTTAAATTCGAAGATACGTTTAAAATAAACAAACTGCTGTTTTATACGTTCTGTAAACCGTGTTTCATACCGCGAGTCCTCGCCGTCCGACGTTAGCAGACTTGCAAGTGGTCAACGGTGTTGTCAATCTAGTTACGGGTTTCTACCACCTGAGAGATGCAGTGCAGTAAGTGCACATGTTCTAGTGGATTTATAAGGGGAGGGGAAGAGTATTTTTATTTAGTACTACCTGTGATAAGTATATACAAACATAAGCTATTGGCCATCGACTTTTTCGAAACACAAACTTAGGAGCTAATTTTTTGCCAACTTTGTAACCTTCCGCCGTACGTCAAATTAACATTGCCTTCGGCCTGACGAATTTATTGATGCGTCGATCAAGTGTAACCGTAACTTTGTTAGGAACATAATCATATGTCTATTGTATCCCGTTCATACCCTTATGTGCTTATATCTAACATAAGTAACATGAAATAAATTCAGTTTCTACAATTTTAAACGTTATCTTTTTAATATGCCGTAAGGATATGGAACTACTTTTCGTACTTTGGTGCCAACTTTACTGGAAGCTAGTCTGACATTGCGTCTTTTAAAATTTATGTAGTTAGTAGCAGGATGGCATAGCAATTTTTTTTTTCGCGAGGCTGTTTAATCGAGAAAAATATACATACACATACATTTGGACTATTTTTGGTCATGAAGTAGCTTATCTGCACCGAGAGAAAGGTATTTTCCAGCGAACAAAATATTTGGTTGTATATGGCTAAAAATTTATTTGGTTGTCCCAACAAAATATTTTGTTGCGTAAACAAAACTTGAAAAGTAACAAAATTGAATTTGTTGATCCAACAAAATACACGCTTGAATAAAGAAAACATCTGTATTGGGTCAAACAAATTAGACTGCCTACAAAATATGTAGTTGAATTGACTGTGCATATTTGTTTGATCGCTCATTTGACTGCCTTCGTTCGAAAATACAGACGGAGAGTTTGTAACTGAGTGACAATTAGGATAGCAAATGTGTTTGTTAGTGCGTTTATTGATGCTTAGTAATCGCATGAAAATGGTAGTGAAACAAGCTCAGCAGGAATCTTAAGTAGATGAAGCTGTAAAACTTGAAATATTTCTGTACGCACGCTGTCTGGAATTTGAATTGCATGTAAACATTCCCAGTTTACTAGTAGTCACTTAAGTTGAGGTTGATGGGGCGTAGCACTCGGGCGCTAGTGATCTAGGTTCGAATCCAGGTGGGGGGCTTTTTTTATTTTTTTTATTTTTTAATTTTATTTTTTATTATTACTGTATAGCCAAGTATTAGTTTGGGGCAACCAAATAACAACAGAATAATATGAACGCGCCAAACAAACTTTGTTTGATTCTACAATACCTTATTCTCGGTGTGGCACGCGCTCGCACAGTGGGTTCTATCCCGGCCGGCTGCACTGAGACCCCCCCCCCCCNTTTCTCATCTATGTTCCTGGCAAATGTTGGTGCATTTCCGTGCTACATTCCTTTCTGCTAGTGCATCTGAGACTGGAGACGAAAACTTGCCAGCGAAGTTGGCTTTTTCCGCATCCTGAAAATCCTGTTAAGACTCTTGGAGAGAGGATGCGTCCCTGTTTGCTGTCCTGCTTTCAAAATCTCAAAACCTATAACCGAGTTATTTTGAGCCAAGGAACCAGAACAGAATCTTGGAACATACACATTGTGTAGACGAGGGATGCCACAGGTGTCTGAAAAATCATTAAAACCTTGGGAAATTCGAAAAGGGTTTTTGGGAAAATTTGGAGAAGTCTGGTCAGGGGAACTGGTGACTGATCCTGGAAATATAAACCACCGATACGTTTTAAGGAGACAGATCTACTGATCAGCCAAAACATTGTCATTAGCAGGCTAGGAAATTCGTTTACAAACTGTTGGGTACAAACAAATTGTGCTGTGAGAGAAATCGTCGTGCAAGTAAACAATTGTACTCGTCGTCTTGTAGACTGTGAAGTGCTCTACAAAGAATGGAAATTTATCAATTTTTAGAAATCAGTTGTTTTATTCTGTAGCAGCCCTGGTAGGCCTACTTGTGGCTCTGGTCAAAATTTCACTTCGAAATACGAACAGCCTTAATTGTCACTCCTCCTACAATACTGTAGTGTGGTAATGGCTTTGGGGTCCTCGAACTGTTAGAAACAACCCGAAGCCAAATTCGACAAAGCGTAAAGGAAGAGGAGGATCCATGGTAAAAAGTTTCTAACGCCTCAAGTTCGCCTCGGGTTATAAGGAAGCATTGCAACGAGTTGACCCAAGACTGCAGTATGCATTCTTTTGAAGCAGAATTGATCGCGAATTAGACGTGTAACAGTAGGATATGTCGGACTGATGTTGACAGGTTTTCGAACCCCGGGTGCTGCGATGCGGAGCTGCCGTCGAGGCCCGACGCTACAAATGCCGTGGCATTTTGGCGCCACCCCAGTTACGAAACTGGCACTGCTCCAAACCGCCCTGCCATCTGCAGTTCCCCACAACGTCAACGTTTCCACAGGACATTTGAGGAACATGGAAAGGGTCTTTACGGTATCGCAACGTAACTATGGTCATGTCCATAAACTAGTCTTTATTTTAAAACAAGGCATTGTCGTTTGCGGTAAATGAATAATTGCATCGTAGGTAACATTCACAGTTTTCTCTCGGGACATGCTTGTAGGTGGTCAGCTGGTCCAAACGTTTCCTATGACATGGGAATATACACTGTAGAGCCAAAAAAACTGGTATAGGCGTGCGTATGCAAATAACAGAGGTATGGAACCAATCAGAGTAACGCGATGCGGTTGGCAGCTAGATCGGTTACTGCTGCTACAATGGCAGGTTATCAAGATTTAAGTGAATTTGAACGTTACATAAATGTCACTTGTTTTGCACATAAGTTACTGTAAGTGCTGTGTGCAGTTAGTCCACACAGGTTTCCTCTAAAATCTAAAGCTTAAAGTTAATCTGTTTTCGGAATAAAAATTTCTTTCAAATAAAACTTTTTGTACTATTTCTTAACTAATATTTTTGTTGCCAGGGATTAAGTGTTTTCACCTGAATTCAAATGTAAGCATACTTTTATGTATGCGCGTGAATATACTTATGTGCAATGACGAATTTATTCGGGCACACTGACTCTCAGGCCAATGAGATTGCGCGTCGTCTCATTATGTAAACCGACGGTTACTCAGACAAAATGATCGCTTCCTTGGGTTAATTTGTCCGTTCTTGTTCGGCAGTGTATGGTGATGCATCGTCAACAGCTGTACAGGTAAATCAGCTAGTACGGCAAAGTCGCATTGTTGACATGATTTTTTGGGGGAGATTACTATTAGTGGAAGGGGGATTTAAAGGGATCCGTGATGTCACTGCAGCTGCTGGTTTTCGCGCAGGAAGAGAGAGAGAGAGAGCTTCGTGGGAAGAGCTCACTGTTGCTTCGCATAGATTAGGTACTTAGAAGAGCGTATGGAGAGAATGTTCTGGACGCCTGATGTAGGTTACATTCCTTTTCCACGGACAGCTCTGAGGTTATTGGTCAGCAGTGAACCACTAAGGAACGCCAGCAGCCAGTCAGATGTTTCAGTAGTGTCAGTTGTAGAAATAATGGTGTCAGCTATGCCCGACGAGTTTTTTGTCATGTCATTAGAAATGGGTGTTTTTTTTCTTTCGATGATAGGGGGATTAATTTGTAAAAATTGGGACATTTGATTCAGAAGAAAATATTGAATACTAACCCACCCTTAACTCTCTCCATATCCTCAGTAAAATACATCAATGTTGCAATTTCTTGGTTAGAATATCGTTTACCACCGCCTTCTACTGCTTTGACCGCCTGTCCTGCACATCGTTGTCTCAGTAGAAGTGCAGCCTCTATTTTGGGTGTCAAAACGTCTCGTCAGTGACTCCATCAGCAGTATCAGTGTACAAAGGAACACTCGTCAGTGATCTCAGCTACTGATAGTAAAAAACAAAATATAGCTCATGTGAGAGGAAACAGTTTCATCATTGGAGTATGCGCACACGCAACTAACCTGCCTCATCATCTACGTTACTGCAGTACGAACTATGACGTCACCCGTTGTCTGTTGTATCTGTCGCTGTTTATTACAGTTCGTGCTCGTAGCCGCTTTCCCCAAAGGCTACTGTTGAAAGTTCAGCATCGACAGAAGTGAGTGTCACTACGAAAGACAGAACATTGTGGTTTCTTAGCTTTTGTATGGTGACGTGGTGAGAATCATCCAAAGTGTATTCGTAGCCCGCATAACGCTAGTCATTATGATCTGAGGTGACATTGGGTAAGGTGATAGGAGTTCGTTCTTCCATGGTACCCTTCAGGGAATATTTTCTGCGGGACAGTGCTAGAACGGCGTGGCCGCAACATTTAGTGTTTCCTTAAGGGATAAACACACATTGTAGATGTGTGGGGCATTTCCAAACTAACGGTGTAATTGGGGAAACCCGATTTTCGCTAAAAAAAAAGAGTTCCTGCGTAGATGTATTTCCAAACACTTTAAGCGTAAATCCACGTCCGCGATTAACTGGTTTTAACTGTTAAGCGTCTTCAACTGCCCGCCCATGTATTACATACTTCATTAGGAGAGTAATGTAATTCTGACTGGTCAGTGAAATACCACGATGTCTTCTCGCAAAGTCACGTGGTCAATAACCAAAGGAAAACTACAGGTGTGCATTTAGGTTGTTGAAATCTTAGAGTGTGTAAAACTCTTCGCGAACATCACGTATCCACAGACCTCACCTGTGTTTACTTCGCACTTTTAAAAATAAATAAATTCTATACTAAAACTACTTTTACAGACGTAAAAGTGAATAGGGTGAGGGGAAGCGATATCCTCTACCAACACAGTTTATTCGAAGCAATATTTGAATGTTGTAATCAAACGAAATAAATTGTTAACTTGCACTGTATAACTGAATTGCTCTCGTAAAAGAACATGTATGTGTAATATGTGAATGGGTTGGTTGGTAAGCGCTTATAACTATTTTGCTTTTCATTTTATTTTTACATCAGTTTGCGTCAGTGTATAGCAGTGATGATCTTATCGTTCCCTCACTTCACAGCGGAAATTTCTTCGCCTAACATAACGTACAGCGCACGATGTTCACACATATGTATTTGTCTGTAAATGTGAATAACTATTTACTTTTATAATTTATTTTTTTTAAACTGTTTGTCTCGGTGCATAGCAGTGTCGTCTCTCTCTTGCGCGACTAATGGTTTAAATGAACGTTGTTTCGTATGTGGTTACGGTTCTGCTAATGTAGAAATAATACGTATTCAAAATAAGTATATATAAATATGGTATTTAAAACATGATAAATTGTTAGTTTGTACTGTAGAACTGAATTCCTCTCGTAAAGGAAAGCGAATGTGTGTCTCGGCTAGTCTGGCATCCTGGAGCCTGGCGCAACTCTCTCTTGGCCAGTGTTCTGTCATCCCTTCGCTTGTCGAGACCTGCGCTGAGTTCGCGCTGGTCATCGGCTGTCTGGGAAGGCCCTACAGATTCTCATGATGTTAGTTTATCGCGTGAAGTCGGTCGGGTCCGATGTGTCGCGCTGCTAGTGATGTGAGTGTTGGTTGTTCACTAAATGCGAGGGTTTCGTTTCAGTCGGTTCGTAAGGAAGTCGTTTGCTATTCTGTTGTACTGGTCAGGACGGTCTGGTATTGTATAGCGACGTTTAACACACACAGCATACAACACTCGATGCTTGTGTAATATGTAATTGTGCTGGTTTTTACGCACTTATAACTATTTTTCCCTTTACATTTGGTTTTTTATATCTATTTGTGTCAGTGTGTAGCAGTGTTTCCTTATCACATCTGTGCTTATCGGCTTCGAAAAAGTTTTTTTTTTTCAACTAGTATGATACACATCACACAATGCTCGCGCAATATACATAGGTTGTTAAATGCTTATAACTATTTGTTTTACAACATTGTTGTATCCTATTGCATCAGGATGTCTCTCTTGCGCGACTATTGGTTTAAGTGTATGTTGTTTTGCGACAAGCAAAGGAAAACCATCTTTAGAAGTCTGTAATGCGTATTGCAATTGTATTGTATTCATTTTTGTGGTTGGTCTTTGTGATCATTCGTTCTTTCTCATGTCGACGTGCATTCTAGTTTTCTACTAAACTTCTTGGTGTGATATCAACACTGATATAACTATTATGAACTGTAGTTTCATCGGGTTTTTTATAAGTGCGCTTAGGACATATGACTATGTTACGAATTTAGTAACTGTATCTTAAACGGTTCGGAAATTACGGCCAACTATGCTTATAAGTATGCTTAGGGTATATTTCACCCTGCGGTTATGTTCCTTGTCGGGTGTGATGTCTATGTTACGAATTTGTTAGCTATATCTTAAATGGTTCGGAAATTACAGTCAACTATGCTTATAAGTATGCTTAAGATAAACATGGTCCTGTGGGCTCTTTTCGTTGTCAAAGCTGACATGGAATGATAGAGCATGAGACTTGACCCTGCCAAAATGTCAGGTGAAAGGATACCGGAAGGAATATGAGAAAACCTACGGTGGAATGATAGAGCATGATGGGAGAAGTTGTATGACGGGGCGATGGACTAGAATATTGTACAGGTAAGATGGAATATGAGTAAACATACGGCGGAATGAGTATGAGATTTGTCCTTGCCACGATGCCAGGTGAAAGGATGCTGGAAGGAATATGAGAAAAACCATTGTGGAATGACAGAGCTTGGTGGGAGAAGTTGCATGACTGGACTATGGACTCGAGCATTCTTCAGGCAAGATGGATGGTGCTGACATGGAATGATAGAGCATGCTTGTTACTGATTGCACATTCCGGCTGACATTACACAATTTTCAGTCTCATTCATCCGAATTGTGCAAGATATATTTTTTAACGGAAATTTGATCGGTTTTGAGGGAAATTTAGGAAATTTTGAGGCCATAAGGAATACGAGGAAACGGAGGGATGGAAGAGAGAGAAAGGAATGTGAAAATAACAAATCGGAATGTAAGAGCATGAATAAGGTATTCGAATTTGGCAAGACTCGTAGAAAAGCCCCCTTCACTTGGAATGCAAGAGTGTGAAGTAGGGAACAATATCCAGTAGGAAGGAATGAGATAATACTAGAATTAAGGAGCACTCAGAGAAAACCCCTCGCTTGGAATGCGAGAGATTGAAGTAGGGAACATGATGACCGCTACTGGTCAGGAATGACTGGGCAGGATAGTCTGTACTGGCTGACAAAATGGCCCCGTCGGGAAGGAATGGCAGCAAGAGGTTTGACTCGTGACATAATGCAAGATGGCCGCCGCTCGACCTGTTCCGCGCCCTGCGTCCGTGTACCAGAACCGACTATTTATAACTACTATTGTTAGCAAATTATTGATGTGTGTCCAATCAAAATTGCCCATTGAAAAATGGAACCATTGTTTGCTGTGTCACATCTTCTGGTGTATCTAGGCGTTTGCAAGTTGGCCAAATATTTTGTTGCTTGTTTGTGCATCTCACAACATTCAAAGTTTGTATTTCAAGATATGCCTTAATATCTAGAGGCACTGGAACACCGCAAAAGAAATTTTGAGCGAACATATTTTTGTTAGCACTTTAGCCAGTTTATTCTTTTATGATTGGGTGATTTGAACTTCAGTCATAAGAATTCTCCTTTAGAGTATCGGAATCCTCATTGGCGTGTTGAAATGGGATAGTAGCATCATACTCGTATCAAAGCCAATAGGGAAAGAAAACTGTCTGAAATATTTATAGTACGTTAAATCCTAGGAATAGGTTAATTATATTTTTTTCCCCGCGATAAACCATTGTCTGTAGTTCTATCTTGAAAATGACCAGAGATGTAAATGAATGTAAGCAGAAGGATATTTACGTACCGGGACAACAACTGCGAGCAGCACGCAGTGTTCTCCAGGCAGGTCCTGTACTGCAGTACCTCCGCATGGCCGACCCGTTCCCTCGCACCCTGCTCCTCCCATGTGGATGTAATTAATACGGGCCGAGGTCGTGCAAAAAACCACACCCCAGCAGCGTGTGAGCCGGTCGCCAAGTCAGCGGTTAGCTCGACCTGCCATAGTGGCGCAGCGTTGTGCGTGTCTCGTGACGTCACGACTGTCTACCTGCGGCTATCTGCAGTCGGCCCCCGCCCTCTTGTTGCGAGGTAGGCTCGTGCTTGTACATTCTCTGTTCGTGTAACAACTGTGGATCCCAGGGAAACGGAGTGTATTTCGAGCAGGCAAGGGACCCACGTCCTGTGGCGCCACCTGCCGAGCTACGTTGCAGTGGTGGAAGTGTGAACCAGCAAGCACAGAGCTAACTCCAGCTTACCTCGCAACAGTTCGCCACACGCCACTGCCCTCGCCTGGATGTGACTTTAAGCGGTGATTCTGTATTTTTATGGCGCGGCAACAAACATGAAAGTGAGTAAGAGATTTGGTTGGCTCTTAACATCCAGGATTTAGAGAGCCGATGAGGGTGAAGCGAGGTGAGTATGGAGCGGCGCCGAAATGATTGGGCGGGGGGAACGGGAGATCCCCGAGAAAACCCGCTGACTAGCGGCATCGTCCGGCAAGATTCCCACTTTCAAAAAATCCAGCGACCCCGCCGGGGATGAAACCCTGGTTCACCTTTGTGGGAGGCGAGCAGTCTAACCACTACAAGATGGAAGTGCGATGTGTGTCTAAAGATAACTGAAGCTTCTGTATCGAAAATTTAGCAGCTAAAAATAATTCTGAAAACACCCATCTAAGCCATTTTCATGCCAAAAAAAAATCCTTGAAGTTGAAATGAGAACTTAAAAACTTGTCTTTGTGCACGAAACGTTTCTGGATTTTTTGTCGTGTTTAGACGCCACTACAAAATATCCAATCGTTTTTTATAATCACGTGTTTTCCACCGAACCTCTGCAACGCACTTCATGCGCCAGCCAGGCTGAGCCCTTAACAACATATTTTATTTTGCATTTGGTATTGATTGATGGATTATAAGTTGTGTTTATTTGTCGAAGGAAGCGTGCGTAGAAGCGGGGCAAGTTGCAGCGTATGCGCGTTCTTAAAAATTATGGAAAAATCGTAATTCCGACCGCCAGGACGGCAGTTCTTGTGAAGAAACGAACAAACAGATTACCAACATGGTTTTAGAACAAAGTGTAAAAGCGGGAGAGACAAAACTCTGGGCTAACGTCGTAAGATAAAGTTTCCAGGGCTTGTGTTGGTTGGTAGTGTAGGCCTGTGTGTTTCTAAGATTTTCAAGGAAATGTTTTCGGGACATGTGGCTGGAGTTCGATGTGGAGTACCGTAAGTGACGGCACTACCCCGCTGGCGAGATCATCTCTCCACTGCACAGTATGTCATTTTGGCAATCTAATAGAAAAAAAAGGTCGGTTTCCGAACAAAGACGTAAACGTTTCAGGTGTGCGAGGAAGAGGTAGTTTCTGTCGAACCGCGCCAAGGGCCGTGCTGGATGGGGTGTGAAAATGCGATACTGGCCCCGCTTAAGACAGCTCCGACACAGAAAAGTAAGCGTACTCGCACAGAGACCCGGCCAACAACCAGAGGATAGCTACTTGTGTGCGTGTAGAATGTCGGAATTGTTGATGTGTTGGTATAGTCTCTAAAGGATATAAGTTATATAGGAATTAGATGTACCACCTTTGCCGACTTGAGAAGTGTAAAGTTTTGCCCGATTTGCACATAATGTGCACGTTACTTTCAGTATTCCGAAGAAGCTCAAGAGGAACTGAACACTCTTTGCAATACAGGTAATTATTTACGCGATAAACGTCTAGAACTGACTCAAACACTGACTTCCCTTACACACTTAACCACGGTAGACCCAATAATGTCAATACTGGTATTTGACTTAGGCGTTAATAATTTTTGTAATTATTTTTAAAATAACCACTTTATTTCGATTGTACCTGGACTCCTTTGTGACGGAAGTATTTATATTACAACTGATGCAAAAAACAGACTGGGGAAGCCATACCGTCACTTCAGACGTTTTGTGTTTATCGAGCGGCCCTCGTCACCTCAATACGCTGAACCTTGCTAGTAGACACCTGTAAATCCTGTCCTGTTTACTCCATATTCCAGAGGCATATATACATATATATTCATATTATAAAACTCAACGTCTCTCTGTCTGTCTGTTAGTGCGCGCGCTTATCAACCGAGAACCACGTATCCGATTTACGTGTTTTTTTTTTTAAATTCATAGCTATGTTCTCTGGTCAGGTTTGAGTATATATTTTGTTACGTAACGTAACATAAGGAATAAGCAGTGACGATAATAGTGATTCAAGTCGGAAAAAAGTTTGCCGCCAGTGTGCTCTCTTGCAATACGCTGTCTAAACCGTTAAAGATGGAACAATATAATGTAGTAAAGAATTGTTTAGAATAAAAAGACCTAAAAAAAAAAAAAAAAAAACTCCGCGGTAGCATATATCTATCTACTAATTTCACCTAAACAATAATTCTGTAGTCCACGCGAGTGGAGCCGCGGACACAACTAGTGTGTGTGTGTGTGTGTGTGTGTGTATATATATATATATATATAATATATATTACATTCTTGCTTAACCATCAACAGTACTGTTTGCGGCTATTATATGTCTGAATTTTTAATGCCGCATAGTAAAGTTAACAGGATGCCTCAACGCCATTTTGAGATTGTAATCGAAATCATTCGCACGTATAAATTTTATAATATGAAATAATGTCGTACTACGTATCGTTTTCCGGAATGTAAGGCGACAAAACATTGCAATCCAATTTATTTTAATGCTGAATTTTGTTGACAAAATGGTCAAGTGGCCGATTTTGTCTGCAAAATTTACGACATATTTTCGTAGTTAGCGTTATGCGCTCTGTCATCTTTGGAATTTACAAATTACAAATAGCCACCATTTTAGTTTTGCTGACTTGAAATTTTTAGAAACGCATACATTTGAAATTATTATAGTAAATGAATGTTTATAACACTATTATAGTTCATTCACCGGTACTTCCAACTTTTCCGAAGCCCTGCTAATGTTCTACTTCCAGGATATTCCTCCGCCTCGTGCAAACAAAGCTTAACCAAGTCAAATAATTATACCAAAGGAACTGCGCACCGCATTCGTGCGCACTCGGTAAATTATTTTGTGTGATAATTATTTCTTACCAGACATTACCAACACATCTGTTTTCTCACTGTTTTATTCATATTAATTATAAATGAAATAATATAATTGATAGATAACATGTAAGTAGCATTTCAATCTAACAAAAAATTAGGCACCTTCACGTTAACAGAGTATAAAACGCCTGTGATACATGGCGTATTTAGGAAATATTACCAAACATGTCGTACATGGAGTGATTTTTTAAAAGTTTAGATTTAAAAAATATGAATAAACCGTGAATTGACTATAATAACTATTTCGCAAAGTTAAGTTACTGTCTCTTTCCTATCTTGGAGAAAATTGTGCTCACAGCAATGACAGCAATTATATGTAAACGGTACTCTAATGTTTGTAGTAAAGTAACAGTATCCTACCTTAATCGGTGTTTACAAATACCAGTGGAATAACCTGCGCCGAGTGCGCCATCTAGCAAATTGAAACTCACGACAATAACGGTTTCACTTACTTGGTGCTGGGTGGTAACTCTTTCGTTAATGCTACCTTTTTCTGCGTATCCGGCTAGTTTGCTTAGTATGACGTGATTATGATGTTTGTTTGCCGTTCTTTGGTGAGTGTTGTTTTCAGTTTTATGAGTTTGTTATGGACATAAGGAAATTTTGTTCTAAAAAACCGAGTTTGGCTTCGTACTGACTCTAATGACAAACCAAGTACACCGACATCTGTGGTGTCAAGTAACATAGCCAGTGTGAGAATTTAATTTCATTTACCTCGTAATGCGATACAGTGAAATTCGTACGTTGTGGTGTTTCTGATATGGCTTATCCGCCCTTACCGTTATGATTCAGTAAAGACGGACAAGCCGTATTAGAAACCAGTAAAGCGGCTCCATGTACTTCTTGCCGATTGGAGCAATTCTTGCCTATTGGAGCAATTTTAAGATGGTCTTCAAAGTCAACTATTTTCAGAAAAATTATTTCGATGCACTGGCTTTTGGTTAATTGTGTAGGGAAGGAAAAACAGAGTTGTTGCACTATAAGAATAACTTGATAGCCCACGCAGAAATTCACGGCCGTTGAAAAATCCGCGCTGAACGAAATTTCTGTAGCTCGATTTTCAGGCCATAAAGTCTAGCCCAAACTAATTATCACTTCCGACACCGAGCCAAATGATGTACTGAGGTCATATTTCGAACAGGCTTAGTGCCAGTCATCTATATGCGCCTGTGAAGACACGAACGCTTCGTTGGCTTGTTGCACTTTGCTTATGCCACGTCCCCATTTCTCTCACCCACTCAGAACTCTAAACCTTTATAATTCCATCTTGTTCACGGGCGTATTTTGTAGTTGAGCGGTTTTATTCAGCCGAAAGATATCCTTTGAAGTAAAGCTATTTCAACCAACGTAAATAACTAAATTGAAGAGGTGGGCTCGTTACTCTTGATAACTCGGGGATGATTAATAACTCGTTGCCCGTGTGGCAAACACGCATCGTGTTGAAAGTCTAAAGCGCTCATATGTGCGCACTGAATGCGTGAATACGATAAATGAGCCTTTGCGTCGGCTGGTCACCATCGCCACGGGAGTGCTTTGTTTTCTCGGAGTCTGGCAGTTTCCAAACAGGCAATTGCCCAAGACTGTATGCGTCTATCGGTCAAGGAAAACGCCAACAGACTATGCAGTAGGGAATAGCGTTATTTAACGTAACAGTTAAAAAAAAAAACTGTTACTATATGGTAACGTGTTTCACGAGTAACACGTTCCTTTATGTATACCGTTATTTTTGGAATCGCGGTCTCCAAAGTATTGATTGCCTCCGCTAAGGTTTATTCCACTCAGGTTAGGAACAGACCGAGATTTCTTATGGGAGAGCTTGGTTTTGGGGAAATTTCCGCTGCAAGGTGCGCTGGTGGTACATAGAGGTCACTTTTAAGCTGGCGGTAAATTGAGAAATTATGTTTATTTCTATGTAAAAGTTCGTGTTTGGCTCGAACTGTGATACACACTTGCCCCAGCCAAAACTTTATTTCGTGACTGTTATCCACGGACTCCAATGGTGTTGACAAGGACAAACAGTGATTACAAACAGACGGCTACACGATAGTGGTAAAGCGGTATCTTCTATTTAGCCAGCAGTCGAGCCTAACTCCCAGCTCTCGGAACAGCTTGACTTAGCGGGAGCTGGTACAACCCGCCCTAAGTGTAGGCGTAAACGCGATAGCTACAGGTGTCGACTAGTATCGAATGAACACACGATGCTCGGTGTAGCTTCGATCTCAAACGCGAACGAGAAGCGACGCGCGGAAGTTTTGTTGTACGCACGGTAGTGCGCGAGAGAGTTGATTGCGCGGTCGCTGAAGGACTTGAGTTTTTCTGGCAGCGCGAACTGCCTGCAAGGGGGAGGCTGGTGGAGGGGGTGCCGAATGCTTGAACTTGTTCGGCTCGCGCGGCCTCGTGCAAGCAAGTGAGCATCGCGCCGCCGGCCGCTATGGTGTCCATTATCTCGGCAGTCACTGGCGGCCCGCCGGCAGCGACGGGGGTGCCTCTGCGGGG
>NQII01001356.1:213249-244464 GCA_002778355.1 Clitarchus hookeri
AAGGCAGGAAGCCCGACACCCCACATCGCCAGTGTTTTAATACACGCTCTGCCCGAGAACGCCTCAGACTTCAGATCTGCCGGAAACATACAAAAGACAGCACGCCAAAGTCAGTGTTGTTGCGAGCAACGTAAAAAATAATATTACGTTCCTACGGAAACTTTTAAATTATATGAACGTCTGCAAAATTTTTTTTATTTTTCAAGTTAGCGTTTGCCTCTTGTATCGTGTGGTTTGAACAATGCCGCGCTGAACTTAAAAAAACTTCACTGTAGAGAAAACAGTTTTATTGCGTCTGTCGCTATGTTTATTTTAGTTTTGTTTACCGAATGTTCGGATTTAATAACCTCGCCTTAGGAAAGGGGGGAAGGGGAAGCGGGTCGCGTAGCGCATGCGCTTCAAAGTGCAAGACGCGGCACTTGTAGCTAAGCGGGACGGGACACGGCAGCCGAGCATTGTTTCAAGGTGAGTGCATTTTGGTTGCCGGAGTGACAAGTTGGCAACGCCGCTGGCAGCCTCGCGCGCGCTTCTCTCTTCACTCCGAGGCCTTCCCCCTAGCCATGTGGTGTCTGTTGCTCTTTTTCTCCTCGACGAGGGAGCGTTATCTGTCTCCGTCACCCGCCCCTCGGCTGCTTCTCTTCTCTCTCTCTCTCTCTCCCTCTGCGGGCGATCGCAGCGCCGGCGGCCGGCCAAGCCAAGCACGGTGTATCACCAGTAGTGCACACCGCCGCACCATGTCACAACAGTGCGTGGCGGCAGTGTGGCAACGTCGCCCAGCGGCGGCGCGCGCCTCTTCCATCTCCGCGCGCGCGCCTCCAACAATACGCCACATCGCGACGCGAACACAACGCGAGATGTCGATGCGGTTGCCGTGCGGCGCCCGACGGCGCCAGCGTTGACGCGTGCGAGTGTCGAGTGCCCGCAGTGCGTGCGGGGAAGGGGGTGGCGCGTCCACCCCCGTCTGCCTGCCTCTACGCACATTTACATGTGATCGACTGCGACCGGCAACTCCCCCTTGCAGCTTGTCATGATGGTATGTGTCACTAACGTTTTCACTTTTTGTCATTATTGCTAGCAGGCTGACTATCTCGAAAGTAGTCAACTTGACGTAAGTGCTATTTCATTTTTGAAGCCCCAATATTGTATGTTGTTATGCAAGGTTGTAAAAACCAACAGCAAAATTGTACTCTACTGGTATTTTGTTGTTACCTCCGGATCTTATTTTTGTAATGAAATTTGACGTACATTTTTCGTATCTTTAAGGTGATATTACGGCCACATTTTTACCAGTAAAAGGTTATTACAGAACGGTATCGTGGTTTCAACTTTTAGGTTATGTTGATACAGTTTGTCCTTCCAAGGCGTAGGTGGTGCCACGAGAAATAGGTTGCTGTCGGCAGCGCAGCGAAATGCGACGTTCAAGCAATTCTTTCCCCGCTTCTGTTGATAACTTTCTCTTTAGTCCACGGTCTTCAGTTATCTCTTGCCGTACTTAATCGTGTTTACAGCAGCGAATTTGTGTTGTCCTTGTAACAAACTTCGCTCGACACATCGTTAGCGTGTGTTTCCTACTTGAGTATCGCTTTAGTCATTTGATTTAGCTTTATAGAAGCGTGTCTAAAAACCCTAAACATTTTTTTAAGTTAATTTTATCTAGCATTCTTAGTAAAAACTGGGCCGTTCTAAAATTCTCATGTGAAACTTCGTGTAGATCTTAATAAAAGATTTTCAAAAGTAGTGATTGTAGTTTTAAATTTTTCTATTGTTGTAAGTTTTGCCGAAGTGGTACGTATAGATTTCACGGTAAAGTGAGCACTTTTGAAGTCCTCTCATTTGGAATAATAGTCAATAAATATGTTTTATTTTAACCTTACACGCTAACTTTCGAGTGCGGTGGAATATACACACTGTGTTTGTTACTTACATGGCAATATTTATTTTAAAATGTGGTTAAAGGATAAATAAACTGGCTGAAAGGGAAAAGTAACTAGGGCCCCAGAAGTGCTCACTTTACCGCGAACAGCGTGTCGTATAGAGGAGGGTTTATAGCGCACACGTCAAGAGTTGCAAGGACAAATGAGTCGCGCCAATCACGTCAGTCTTTTACCGTGTGCCGTTGGACGTAGTAAAGTAGTCGTGTTGTAAAACTACGCTCTGCTTGTTTGTGGCGCCCTTTCCTTGTGTTCGTGCGGTCGATGCGCGATTCCCTAGTTTGGCGCAATGTCACGTGTGTTTTGAACTTCCAAGATATTGGCGTTGGCACTAGCAGTGAAGATTGCTATCGCCGAAATAATCCAGTGGCAGCTGTGGCTCGAAACCTCCCCCGATTCAAACAACGGAGAAAATCTGACTTGTGATTGCGAAAAGGTTTGGCGGCATGCATGGTAATGGGAAATGCCCCCATTCCTTCCTCAGCACGTTAAAATAATACAAAGCTTGTGATAAAACTGAACAAGAAAGTATAGCTCGGTAAGGAAAATCAAGAATGGTTTTCGCGTAGTTGTAAACCATAAAGGCGGTAATTTGCAAATCGACTCTAGTTTTCGCCATACTGCTGGGTTTTTGCGATCGAGTTACTTGCTTTCAAGCATTGCTACTTCTACAGGTCTTAAATTGCTGTGCAGTAATTCATCCCCCTGGAGATAGACGCCACGATTCGAACCCTAGAAACATGGAACGTTTTAGGAATGTGGTTAGTTGACGTGTTGTGGCGATGTTTGTGCAGAATAGTTAAAGTTAAGTCTTATATCACCACTTGCTTGTGACGTGTGTGTTCCATTTTTAAAGAACGTTTCTTGCATTTGTATTTCAGAATTTTTCAAATTGGTATCAAAGCTGACGTATGCAATGGTCTGGGCCTTGGAATCGTATTTCAAAAAGTAATTGTTCTGTCAAGAAATTTTTAATTGTAGACAATTTCGTTAGTTGGAAACTATTAAATTTTTAAAAATATTTTTACCATTACGAAAGCAGTTCTGCAAGAATAAGATTCAAGTTAGGCTTACTTTACTATATTATCTGTCGACGAAGACGTCACACGTGTAGTAGCCAACGGGCTTCGGCGTGGGACCGGAAGAGGCCGTGCTACAATCACAGCAGCGTTTCCGTTACAAAACAACCACAGGGTTTTCATACGAGACTGACAAGTGTTTATGCAACTGCGATAGGGAGCCTGTTATATCTGGCAGTTAACGCAAGAGTCAAGGGTGTTTTCGAATGGCGTGTGGTTAGCCAGTATTTTTTAATTTGTAATTTAAATAGGTAACGTGATCTGCGTGATACAAAATTTACATTCTTCGAGCACGTATGAGAGTTGTTTCCTACGTCAAGAATTGCACGTGCGGTGAAGATGGGTTTTTATTTCAAAATAAACTGAAATAGTGAAGGTATGAAGCAGTCCATTCCTTGAAACGCCCCTGTTACTATTTCGTGTTGCGCTGTCAGGCGTAGTAGGCAACTGCTTGCTTTTGATTGGCCGGTGCAGAATGTAGCATAAGAAAAAAAATTAAGCCTTTGTAAGCAGTTACTGCCATTCCATACTGTGCCTCGTGTATTAGCAGGCACCGTGATGAAGTGCAGATTTTAGTTTCAGCTTGTTCACATGTGTCTTATTGAAATGTTTCTCTTTCGCGGTTTGCGTATTACGCAAACTACAATGATGAGCATAAAAAATATCGGTGTGCTCGCTGTAGGTGCACAGGGCATGAGGTGGGGAGCTAAAGGTGCCCCCCCCCCGCGAACAATTTATCTCCTGTGACATACTGTACATCTGGGATATAGGAGAGAGGTACTGCATGTATAATTTACATAAACACTGACTAATATTGTTATAGTAATGGTGGCAGCTATTTAGGAAACATTTCATACACTATCTTATTGTCCTTTTTAATGTGCTGTTGTAATGTGATGGCATCTGAAATCAGCAGCTGCCTTTTTTATTTATATTCTTCAAAGTAAGAATCAATTTAATTATAGCTTGATCGTGCCTGTAGTGCACGAACACTAGTAATTTGGTCCTTAGCACATTTCTTACACGTGCAGAAAATGAATAATGACATGCCAAAAATTGGAACAAAATAAATCAGCATGATATGTTTCATCGGTACTTGGCGCATTTAGTATATTCCCATGACAGCTATAACTCGCGATAGTGGCGAGGACTATGGAAATTAGGGAGATTGTGGGGTAAAAGACGCAAAACAAGGGGGGAAATAGAAGAATCGCCGCAAGATACAAATATTGTAAAATACAAATATTGTAAAATACAAATATTGTAAAATACTTGTACAAATAGATGTAGAACAGTGAACTCGTGCAAAAGCTGTGCACCACTTTGCTACGAGCGACAGCGAGCGCGGAGGGTTGCACCTAATCACGTGCTTCGTGCGTCTTAATCGCATTCGTACATGGATACCTTCTCTGCAGGAAGCCAGTAGAACGTATGGTGAAGCAGGTAAATTGATGCGGTCTTTTTGAGCTCGCTATCGCCCGCGTTCTGGGGAACAGTGGCGCTGGTTATGTGTGAATTCGATATCCTGGAGCTATAATTTGTTTCGGACGAATTAACGATCATAGTAGGGGGAGAGGGAATAAAACTTACCCAATCGCAAATATTTTGTAACATAAATGCGCGGTTTGCACTCGCATATGTTGGCGACGGGTACCTCGCACCAATTTTTTATTTTTATTTGAAGCTATGAGAAGAAGACTTGGAGTAGGGTCTGGCTACAGTACTGCTGTCCAAGAGAATTCCGGCCTGTCGTCTATAATTCACAAACCTCCGGTGCCTGTGATCGAATCGAGGATTTCCGCTGGTGTGAAGCTACTGCTTAGCCAACAATGGCTCAGGTAATTGAGTAAGCTAGACTCAATGCCACTTTGGTAGTTGGCATAGTATTCACCATAGCAGGACCCGTCATTCTTGAAGGCACGTAATGAAGTTAAACTGGTTTGTAAGATAGGAAATAAGTAGAACAGGGTGTCTACCCACTGGGAAACGTCAGGGAATATGCATGTGGGTCAGGGAAAAGTCAGGGAATTTGCACCTGAGTCCGGCGAAAGTCAGGGAATTTTCACGTGGGTCAGGGAAAAGTCAGGGAATTTGCGCCTGAGTCAGGGAAAAGTCAGGGAATTTCCATTTGGGTCAGGGAAAAGTGAGGGAATTTGCATTGGGTCAGGGAAAAGTGAGGGAATTTGCACGTGGGTAAGGGAAAAGTGAGGGAATTTGCACCTGAGTCAGGGGAAAGTCAGGGAATTTTCACATGGGTCAGGGAAAAGTGAGGGAATTTGCACCTGAGTCAGGGGAAAGTCAGGGAATTTGCACATGGGTCAGGGAAAAGTCAGAGAATTTGCGCCTGAGTCAGGGAAAAGTCAGGGAATTTCCATTTGGGTCAGGGAAAATGTAAATAATTGCTACTCTGCAAAGTTACTTGTTACAAGCATATGCATTTTAAAATTTCAATTTTTAAGTTTGTGAGCTGGCAATAATACATTTTTGCCAAGTGACATAGGGACTATATGTATAGAATCAAGTATTAGTGTGTTTGTAATGGGCACTCATGTGAAATCAATAGCTTGCATCATGAGAAATATTGATGGGCTGAATAAAATGTTGGACCTGCTTGCTTGGTCTGTTGCAGTGTATTTTAATTCAACTTCTCTGATAACAAATGTATTCTGTTAGCAGTAGAAAAAATATGCTATTTAAATATTTCTGTCTTGAAAATAGGCCCGGGAAAATGGTAAAATTATACCTGGAAAACAGGGAAAAGTCAGGGAATTCCAAATTGGAATATCAGTGGACATCCTGTGAAATACTTACTTAGATAGGAGAAATAAGAGCATCCCGAAAAAAAAAAAAACAGAAACGTTCTCTACTTTTACCGTTTACGAAATCTTGATTTTGATTTGTTGGGTCGGAATGGAACCAGGGTCGTGTTGGGAAGCTGGCAACGCAAGTTCCACAAGAGCTTTGAGGTGGGCTGTGAGCGGATTGACTCCATACATCTCACCAGAAGTGCTTAAAGGACTGAACCATCATGGGATGGCCTGTTCGTTACTTTCGTCTAATATTGATGAGCTTCTCATGTTCCTTCCACCCCGAGAATGTCTCTCCCATCCTGTTCTTGCTTATTCCTTGAACAGTAGTTAATTTAGGATGACAAATGCCATCGAATTTCGGCAGGAGATCTATGGTATCGTTTTCGTTACAAGTTCGGTAACTTGCACAGATTATTCCTCTCCTTCCATGTGCAGCCGTTTTTGTTTTGCCTGACATTATTTAATTAACGTATATAGGGACTATTATTTGTGGGAAGGTGTGAGTAATTTACAGACACACCAACCCACCCTTTTCCTGTGTACATTTAGTTGTATCAAGTGGGAAAGTTGGACGGAAGAGCCCAGAAAGAGAGCTAGAGATGTGAAGTGATTAACTCGAGACACTCGCCTGCCTATAAACACCAGTCACAGTGGCTTGTTGAGGAATGCGGGGGAAAGCTCTGCCACTATAAACAAAACTTCGTCATCGTCTCCACTCCCTACCCTCCCCAAGCAACCATCGCTCCCTTTACCAGTGTTGCTCTGTCTGGTGACAGTAAGCGAGAGGCCAAACTTCGTGTGTTATATCTTCTCACCAAAGGCTTCATTGACTGCGAACTAGAAATTCCCTATTTAGCTTCGCGCTACCAAGTGTTTTCCTTTACCGACTGGGTTATAGAGAGATTTTGTGGGATTGTTTAGGACTTTTTCCCCCTGTTAGTTGCGACATTTTTACCTATTCTACATACATTGATATTGTTTTAGGAAATTGAACTGGAAAAGTTATATGTAATTTACTGTAGTAGTTATTGTACTAATTTTTCTTCATGTGTGTTTGAAAGAATGCGAGGATTAGGATCAAGATAATGTAACTGAAGAGTTATAATTTTAGTAGTGAATCTTCGCGGCTATTGCCTGAAGGTTCTTTGCTTTGGGGTGTTAGCCGCTTCAACATAATGGCAGCAGAAATTGCTGCCCTGATGGACACTGCAATGTGTACCGAAATGTCGAATAGTTGTTCCACTTTGACGCGACTTAAGGAGGGCGCACATTTGTGTTTTCATCTGGCAGCCGGCGCACTACAACGGTTCGGTCCGGCGGCTGGCCTGAGAGTCCCTCTCGGTCCCACCAGTCCCTCTCGGTCCCACCAGTCCCTCTCGGTCCCACCAGTCCCTCTCGGTCCCACCAGTCCCTCTCGGTCCCACCAGTCCCTCTCGGTCCCACCAGTCCCTCTCGGTCCCACCAGTCCCTCTCGGTCCCACCAGTCCCTCTCGGTCCCACCAGTCCCTCTCGGTCCCACCAGTCCCTCTCGGTCCCACCAGTCCCTCTCGGTCCCACCAGTCCCTCTCGGTCCCACCAGTCCCTCTCGGTCCCACCAGTCCCTCTCGGTCCCACCAGTCCCTCTCGGTCCCACCAGTCCCTCTCGGTCCCACCAGTCCCTCTCGGTCCCACCAGTCCCTCTCGGTCCCACCAGTCCCTCTCGGTCCCACCAGTCCCTCTCGGTCCCACCAGTCCCTCTCGGTCCCACCAGTCCCTCTCGGTCCCACCAGTCCCTCTCGGTCCCACCAGTCCCTCTCGGTCCCACCAGTCCCTCTCGGTCCCACCAGTCCCTCTCGGTCCCACCAGTCCCTCTCGGTCCCACCAGTCCCTCTCGGTCCCACCAGTCCCTCTCGGTCCCACCAGTCCCTCTCGGTCCCACCAGTCCCTCTCGGTCCCACCAGTCCCTCTCGGTCCCACCAGTCCCTCTCGGTCCCACCAGTCCCTCTCGGTCCCACCAGTCCCTCTCGGTCCCACCAGTCCCTCTCGGTCCCACCAGTCCCTCTCGGCTTCACTAGTCCCTCTCGGTCCCACTGGTTCCTCTCGGTCCCACTAGTCCCTTTCGGTCCCACTGGTCCCTTTCGGTCCCACTAGTCCCTCTCGGTCCCACTAGTCCCTCTCGGTCCCACTGGTCCCTCTCGGTCCTACCAGTCCCTTTCGGTCCCACTTGTCCCTTTCGATCCCACTTGTCCCTTTCGGTCCCACTTGTCCCTCTCGGTTCCACTGTTCCCTCTCGGTCCCACTTGTCCCTCTCTGTCCCACTTGTCCCTTTCGGTCCCACTTGTCCCTCTCGGTCCCACCGGTCCCACTGGTCCCTCTCGGTCCCACCTGTCCCTCTCGGTCCCACCTGTCCCTCTCGGTCCCACCTGTCCCTCTCGGTCCCACTTGTCCCTCTCGGTCCCACTTGTCCCTAAAAATCCGATCCCTTAACACTTTAAAATCTCCTAGACATTTTTACTTCATAGAAACTGCAAGAAATCGCGTTGTTTGAGAATATTATAAAGTTTTTTAAAAATAGGAATTCTTGCTTGGCGTATGACGATGAAATAATTTGTTTCTGGTGTAGTTGGAGTACGATATCGGGTAATGCGTCCAAAAAACAGCAATTCGTCTTTTAGTCGTACAAAACAATCAAACACTGGTCTCACAGTTGAGTGATTTTTGGACACTCCTCGGCCCCCTGTCTAATAATATTGATAGTCGCTAGGAACCATTAATATGAAGAAATCTTCAACACGGTACTGAAGGAAATTGTGCCAAAAATAGGATGGAAGATGTGATGGAGGCGAAGAAGAATTGCTGGGTTTTATTCCCCACACCATGATTCCAGGTATTGGTCCTGTGTGGCAATATGCTATACTCTACAGAAGGTATTGCTCATCTAGTCGATACCACAAATCCGGTCTGCTATGATCACTCATATATGGTGCTACTATTGGAGCGTGCATCTGAACCTCGCTGTCGTTCTCTGGCCAATGGTGCCCACGTAAATGTACTACCGATGCATATGTGTTGCATAGTTCTCTAGTAGTATGCAACACATATGCCTCGAGGAAACCCACTACATGGCCTTGCTCAAACTTTGTTAGTTACACAGACGATAACGATGCATACGTGCACCATCCTGGTGCGCCTACAAGATTTCCGAGTACAGCATGGCGTTGGAAATTACAGACTGCCTATACACACCTGATATTGAAGAACAGCACTGGATTCCTGCTTCTTCTACAACATGTTGTCCCTTATGCTGGCCTCGTGCGAGGCCAACCCACAGAGGTCATTTATCATAAAAAATATATGTATCCTACTGTAAAGCTTGTTGTTTGGAAGCATTATCTGGTTATTCCGATGCTTTTTACTGCACATGATTAAGTTATTGTCATTGGGTGCACATTATGGTCCAGGCATGTCCTGAAAAGTGTTGCTCTTTAAATCAAGACAGCAGTTCCTTCATACATTCAGACAGATGTGTTCAGACTTCCGTGGCAGCACAGTTGTTAAACATAGAACATTGCCAGATTATTTAGGTTTGTTTTAGAGAGTATGTGTGCGAAGTAGATTTCCTCCTCCGTCGTCTATTTTCCACTTGTTGGCCAGACTCAATAATAGTAACACTTGTGTGTTTCACAACTTTGGTAGTTTATCAGTTTTCGAATAATTTAAATTTTCCTAGTTCGGAGACTTGGCTGAGAGTCCGCGAGTTTTCTTGCATTATTATGACACCTTGTTGCTGCCGCACAGTGTCCAGTAGAAGTGACAGCTTCTCCTGCAATTGCACCACAAGAGTGGAAGTTGTCCATGGCGAAATGTGCCACTGAAGTGGGCGCTGTACATTTCTACGCTATTTGGGGACATTGCGAAGCAGGGCAAGTTCACTCGCTTTCGTATAAAGAAAGGTATATAATCATACTGCAAGAAAATTCCGCATAAGCACTTAATTGTAAATGATTTAGTCATAATCACGTGGTAAAATAATTGACTCTGTCCTGAACATGCTGCTCTGATGGTACTTTAACACCACTACAGAAATAATGGGGGTCATCAACACCCTTGCAGTAGCAGGCATAGGATGCACTTATCTTGCGAGAGTTGGTGCAGGAATGCCTCTCCCTTGAGACGAGGCCACTTGAGGTTTTCATTGATCACATAAGAACTAGCTCACCACTCCTGGCTTTCCTGTTACATTTGATTGTGAACGCATTCCATAGTATTCTGTCAATTTACACTTGAGTTGGTAACCACTGTAGGACATTTTTTTATAGACTCTTTCTTGTCATTTTATTATTAATTCTTGAACAATATGCTGACACGCTTTCGAAGTTTCTAAAAAATCACGGAGTTTACAGATGCTTTTGCTCTGTATCTTCTTGCTGCCGTTTCTTGAGCTCTTCCGCTGTTACGGGAATTGACCTTCCTGAAACCTGGGTAGCTTGCAAACAGTAGCAATAGTAACGTCCAACAGTTCCAAATTCAATGAATCCTGATAATCTAATGTTCACATCCTTTCCCTAATCATTATTTCTTATGCTTGCATGTGAACAGATGGATTCTACAGTGAGATCAATGAGACACTCACTGAAAATTTTCTTAACACGGCGGTTCTAGGACATTATTATGTCTCTCCACAGAGGGCGCAATGACTCTTGAAATCGAACTGTGTACATGTTGTTGTGAATATAATCATATTATCTTTACTACCTTCGCTTGATCCTGTAACCAGATGTGTACCACTTTCTACATTCAGTGTGAACGGTGATATTTTCCTTTACCCCAATCTCTCGTGCAATTTCATCTTGTAATTTTCTATGCAGTAGAACATCGATTATCCATCAAGGTCGGGACCATCACTGTGACGGATGAGTGAATAGACGGATGATATAAATACGTAACCCCCCACCACCAATTTCTCATGACTAAGAACCACATTACAATAAAATGTAAATTTAACATAGATGCTTCAATTAGTTCATCGAAATGCATAATAAAAATAACACGGAGCTGCAAGAAAATAAAATACAGTACGTACATACAAATATCAAGTTAGTTTTTGATTGCAGCATCGTATATTCGGCTCCATTTTTTTTTTCTCCTCTCTGTGGCTGACGGTTAATAGAAGTTGACGGTTGAACAGGCGATGTATAATCGATGTTGTACTGTATTTCTTGAACGTAGCAAGTCCTTAAGACAGTCAGCTGAACAACAGGACCCTCCAATGATTTCTTACACAGTAAACAATAATCCAGGGTGCCTACCGACCCACATAGTCTCATTACGTAGCTTCATTTAAAGCATGTTTAAAACATGCACACTTAAAATTACAAACCACGTCATACGATGGCAGTAAAATCAAACGCGTTATACAATAACCGAATCATAATACGACATGAATAAACAAAACATTAGAAGGTATTCACTGAAAACCGCTAGTACATATTCCCGTGCCGCCAAGCATTGGACACTTCATAACTGAGGCTAAGCCGACTTATTGGTGTGCTGCGGCGATGTGGAGGGAGAAGAGAAGACAGAACTTTTCATAGAATGTGGAGGGATGAAATCAGGATTGTCAAGATCAGTGGCAAGTGGAGAAAGAAGAGAGAGTGAGTCATTTCTTGAAATAAGCTATAAGCGGGTTAGAATAGTAAGGAAAAGCTCTGGGGGAGGTGTCAGTAATTGCCATTGCTGCTTCTCCATGTCCACGTCTCTACCATTAATTAAACATTATTGGAATCAGCCATGTGTATGTATGAGTATTCACCTACTGAAGTTCAATCACACTACACAGAACGAGGCATCCCCTAAGTACAGTTGTGTCTGCAGCTGGTTTTTAGTAGCACGGACACTCAAGTGCATGGTATTATAAGCATTTTGTATGCTCTACATATTATTGCTTGGAACATTTTTGGAAATAATGTAAGGCTGAAAAGTGATTCGTAATGATATTACTGTTTTCCAAAAAAAAAAAAAAAAAGTCAAATCGTTTCGTGAAACTTTTAAATTTAAAATTATAAAATTTTAGTAAATATTTTTTGTAATATTTGGAAAGCCCTTATAAAGAGGAATAATTTAAAAAAAAGGGGGGGCATCTATATGGCTAATGACATGCCCGCAGTATCATTTTGAATAAATGCTTACTGGCAGACTTCAAATTAAAAGTGTTGGAAAACCCTTCTTGGGATGTATTGGGACTCGTGTCATTAACTGGGGGACTAGTTAACACTTCAGTGAATGTCTCGGCTTGTTGTTTTGAATCTGCGGGTTAGCCTTGTACTGTAGTGGAACGCGAGTCCTGTGTGGGTCGCCGTGCTGCGACGAAGGCGTGGCGATATCGGCGTCGCTCTGTGCTCCGGAGTGGGAGGAGGGATGCCCCAGTAGCGTAGCGGAGCGCGACGAGAGGCACTCGCGGCCCGGAGGCTGGACCGGGTTGCCTCGCCGGTAACTGCCCGCCCCGCGCGGCATGTGCTGCACATCCACAAGACTGCCACTAAGTATTCCTCATTACCTCAGTCCCGACGTCCTCCAGTTCGATCCCGGGCTGGTGCTCAGCCTCCGGGTTCTTTAAGAGGGCGCGGGACACAGATTAACTCCAAATGCGTTCATTTGATTCTACAGATTTCGGAAGAAAACATAAGAAAACTAAAAATGGGCAGTTCTAGATAATACGTTTTGCCAATTTTGTGGGTAACTACACTAAGGCGACAAAAGTCATGGGATACCTCCTAATATCGTGTTGGACCTCCTTTTGCGTGGCATGGACTCAACAAGTCGTTGGAAGTCCCCGGCAGAAATATTGAGCCATGATGCCTCTATAGACGTCCATAATTGCGAAAGTGTTGCCGGTGCAGGAGTTTGTGCACGAACTGACCTATCGATTATGTCCCATAAATGTTCGATGGGATTCATGTCGGGCGATCTTGGTGGCCAAATCATTCGCTGGAATTGTCCAGAATGTTCTTCATACCAATCGCGAACAGTTGTGGCCCGGGGACATGGCGCATAGTCATCCATAAAAATTCCATCGTTGTTTGGTTACATGAAGTCCATGAATGGCTGTAAGTGGTCTCCAAGTAGCTGAACATAACCCTTTCCAGTCAATGATCAGTTCAGTTGGACCAGAGGACCCAGTCCATTCCATGTAAAAACAGCCCACATGATTATGGAGCCACCACCAGCTTGCACAGTTCCTTGTTGACAACTTGGGTCCATGGATTCGTGGGGTCTGCACCACACTCGAATCCTACCATCAGCTCTTACTAACTGAAATCGGGACTCATCTGACCAAGTTACGGTTTTCCAGTCGTCTAGGGTCAAACCGATATGGTCACGAGCCCAGGAGAGGCGCTACAGGCGATGTCATGCTGTTAGTAAAGGCACTCTAGTCGGTCTTCAGCTGGCATAGCCCAGTACAGCCAAAGTTCGCCGCACTGTCCTAACGGACACGTCCGTCGTACGTCCCACATTGATTCCTGCGGTTATTTCACGCATTGTTGCTTGTCTGTTAATACTGACTATTCTGCGCACAGTCGTTGGTCTCGGTCATTAAGTGCAGGCGGTCGACCACTGCATTGTCCATGGTGGGAGGTTATGCCTGAAATGAGGTATTCTCGGCACACTCTTGACACTGTGGATCTCGGAATGTTGAATTCCCTAACCATTTCCGAAATGGAATGTCCCATGCGTCTAGCTCCAACTACTATTCCGCGTTCAAAGTCTGTTAATTCCCGTCGTGCGGCCATAATCACGTCAGAAACCTTTTCACATGAATCACTTGACTACAGATGAAAGCCCAACCAATGCACTGCCCATTTATACAATTTGTTCGCGATACTACTGCCATCTGTATATTTGCATATTGCTATCCCATGACTTTTGTCACCTCAGTGTATTTTGCAATATTTGTGTCACGATAACATAAGAATTTACTGCGTCAGAAACAACTAGGCACAAATACACAATTATGGTATAATATTTTGTTCTCGTGGTTAGTAAAAACAATGCTGTAAAAATAGCGTTTTCTTCTTTTTTATCTATTGGCTTTCACAAAATTGTAAAATGCGATTAACCTCTATAGCTTTAATTTACACCGCATGCTCCCTTAGTGAACGTTCCAATTCTCCGCCCATTAGATGGTCATTAGTCTCGGCGCGGAAAGTAAAGATGATTATTCCTATTGATGAAGCCCTGTTTAAGTTCTACTTATTTGATATCCCTCCGTCTCATGCATACAAAGCTTAACCGTGTCGGTAAAATTACACCAAAGATACCACACACCGCATTCGTACGCATTCAGTGTAATATTATTTTGCATAAAAAATTATTTCTTACTAGGCATTACCAAAGCACCCATCTTCTCTCTGTTTTACTCATACTAATTATAAATGAAATATTATAATTTATATATAAAATATGAGTAAAAGTTCAAGTTCCACAAAAATAAGTTATTTGTATGTTAACACGAGTATAAAACGCTTGTTTTAGGTGACATATTTAGGAAACAACCAAACACCTAATACATGGGGTGATCTTTCAAAAGTGAAGAAACCGCGAATAGATCACACTGGAGAGCCAAGAAAACTGACGTAGGCGTGCGCATGTAAACAGAGGTATGGAACCAATCAGAGTAACGCTATGCGGTCGGCAGCGCCTATATAAGACCACAAGCGTCTGGCAAAGTTGCTAGATCGGTTACTGCTGCTACAATGGCAGGCGATCAAGATTTAAGTGAGTTTGAACGTGGTGTTATAGTCGGCGCAGGAGAGATGGGACATAGCATCTCCGAGGTAGCGATAACATTTGGTGTTCGCGTACGACCATTTCACGAGTGTACCGTGAATATCGGGAATCCGGTAAAACATCACATCTTAGACATCGCTGTGGCCGGAAAAATATCGTGAAAGAACGGGACAAACGACGACTCACGAGAATCATTAAACGTGACAGACGTGCAACCCTTTCTCAAATTGGCGCAGATTGGATTTGTGGACTGCCCTGCAGGATTCACGGTGTGAATTGCCTCCTGCATACCTTCAGACACTAGTCGAGTCCATGCCACGTCGTCTTGCGGCACTTCTGCGTGCTCGCGGGGGCCCTACACGATATTAGGCAGGTGTACCAGTTTTTTTTTTTGGCTCTTCAGTGTATTTTCAGGATGAAGCGGATGTGTATTGCGAGAGAGACGCGGGTACACCTGTACGTGCGTTGTGCTGCTGGATGGACCACAGGCAAATCAGTGCTGTGGGCAGTTAGGATCGTCCTGCTTATGTACGCCGCGGTACTGATATTTGTGTGGACGGTAACTCAAACAAACGCTTGCGTTGGGTACGTTGAGATTCCAAAACCTTCGGAACCGGGCGGATTCGTCGTTCGCTCGCTGTGTTCGTTTAGAGCAGGCAGTCGGCAGACCTCGCTGCAGTCCCCGTTGGTTCATGCTGCTTTCTCCGCGTCGTCCCGTGTTTTTATCTCTCGGCCTACTCTCGTTAGTGTTCGTGGGGAGTCGGGAGAGTGTTCGGGGCAGGCACTTTGAGCAAGGCTGCTGGCGGCGTGACGTCACGGAGATAAGGCAGGCCCCTATCTCCTTCCCCGCCACACGTCACCCCTCATGGTCGCCAACAACGCGACGGCTGACGGTCACTGGCGCGCCCGTGGCGAGATGTAGGCGAGTAGGCGTCTTGCTTAAATCCGGAAGCCATTTGATTTTTAGGACACGCCCCCTCCGACCACCAAAACAAAGCGATTTTGTACTGGCTGTAGCTGTGCTACTGGCGTGAGTTGAAATGTGTTTGAAAGAATTTCCACGATGACATCGTGTTATGAATATGGCTGTAGAAATATATTTTTAAAAAAATCTGGATAGAATCGCATTTCATAGTTAAGTGTACGATAAATGTGCGTTTCTTTATCGCCTCTTTTGCAGCTCGTAGTAACCACTGAACTAGATGCTTGTTGGTACTAACCGTTATTTGGCCGAAGTTTACATTATATTTCAATTATTTAATAGTGATTGGTTTTTTGCGTATTTCTTTCGCTATCCTGTGTAATAGTCACGTTTACTTACGCAAGTTTTCCGCAGTAGCTGATGTTTGCTGTGTAAACACAGCCTAGAAATATTGGTGCATAAGAGTAATGGGATTAATCATTGAGGCTGTGATAGTCTAATCCTTTTAAGGCACATGTTGAACTAGGATACATTAAATGTAAACGAGATTTATTTTNGGGGGGGGGTTGCACAACCTTTAGTGTGCATTGAAAAATAAATTATATAATTTTAAGAATAATTTATAATAAAGTAACACGTATTTTGTAAAGAATGCATGTGCATACAATATCTCACTGCGGAAGTGTATAGTTCATGGACGCTTAATGTGACCAACATAAAAAACCTGGGATATCTTGATGGTTCGAATACTCTACATATTTTAGAATAATGTGTCTTAGACAGACAATCTTTTGGAAGTACAATGCTAAACACCAATGCTACTGAACACGATCATGTTGTATATATATGGTACCTGGGCCTAATAACACTAACAACAAATGTTTGTCCAAGGCCATTAGCTTGTTTAGTCAACATGAACCTGGCAAAGTAGTTGTTCAATTAAATGTCGAATGTAACTAAGATTTGACTATATTGTGTTTCTACGGTTATGATACATGATATCGCCACAAAAATCAATGTGGTTATTTTATAAAAGAGTTGCAGGGGAAAATATTAAGCATAAAATTTTAAGTTGAAATATACATAATTATGCAAAAAAAAAAAGTAGAAATGTTTTCCGCCTGTTTGATATTTTTGTGAAATTACTGTCATGTTACAAAAACGTAAAATATGAAAAAAGCATAGGAACAATTTTAGACACTAGAACGCCCTTGAGATCTCTACATACTTGAAACTAGTTGTGCCCGTGGCTCCCTTCGCGTGGAATACAGAATTATTGTTTAAGTTTTTTTTTTTAATTATGTTGAATTTTACTTAGTGTTAATCTTCTATACTCTATACATATTATAAAACTCAACGTCTCGGTGAATTAAATGGTAAAAACACTTATTATTATTTTTCTGTTATAGATAAATATATGCTACTGCGGAGTTTTTTTAGGTCTTTTTATTCTACACAATTCTTTACTTCGTGATATTGTTCCATCTTTGACGGTTTAGACAGCGTATTTCAAGAGAGCGTGTTAACGGCAAACTTTTTTCCGACTTGATTCACTATTATCGTTTGTAAATGTTTTTAGATATTTTCTCGCTATTAAAAGTAGCCTACGTCACTTCCCGGCCCTCCAACTATCCCTGTACAAAAAATCACGTCGATCAGTTGCTCCGTTGCGACGTGAAAGAAGGACAAACAAACAAGCAAACAACTTTCGCATTTATACTATTAGTTAGGATTATGGAATGGTTCCAAAACTTTTGAGTAATCAGGAGTTTGGAGTGCAGACCCGTGTCGATTAAGTCGCCAGGCAGCCCTTGTAGGATGTTTCGGTCACTTAACGGTGTTGGACACCAACAAATTAATATTTTTATTTTTGTACCAAACATTGTTCAACTTATACATATTATATGTGATATCATTTTCCTAGAATAAAAATTTTTACACTTTATATTAATTGAATAATTTGATGTCAAATTAAATTTTTTTTGTTTTGCTGCAGTTTAACAACAAACACTAACCAAGTTGTACAAATGAAAATATTATCACGTAAACTATGGCCATGGGCTACCGTGTGACATATATGTTTATCAGTTCGTACATTAAAAAAAGTTAAAAACATGCAAAAAAATCTGTATTTAACCATTTTTTTTTTTCAAATATAAGGCTTGTTAATTAATGATGACATATATGTCACGCTTTATGTAACCCATCGCGTTAGTTTACTTTGTAAATTTTTTCATCTGTACAACTTAGTTAGTATTTATTATTAGGGCTGCAGCAAAACAGAAACATTTTGTATTTGGCATCAAATTATTTAAAAAAATTTAAGCGGAAAATTTTTTTACTCTAGGAAAATGCCATGACATACAATGCGTACAAGTTGAACAATGTTCGGTACAAATATTAAATTATCAATTTTTTGGACTCGAACAGCCTTAACAGTCTCGGTTCCTTCAACTGTCGTGCAACAATTCTGCACGTTATCCAGCTTACGTAATTGGTTGGGCGGCTAGCCGTCAAGTTGTATAGTCTACTCACGGTTTCATCACACTTTTTGAATCAAACCTAGGAAAAATCATATGCGTTTGGTTGTTTCCTATACATGTAATGTATCACTAGCTTTTTATTCTTCCGATACATTAAGTGACCTTATTCTTGTTTTTAATTGAACTTTTTATTTGATAATTCAATTAAAATATATTGAGACAAAATAATAAAATAGTTAATAAGTTTTATAGAAACATATATTTTGAAAATATAAAAAAGAAGATTAAACTTCTATTAACTTAACTATACTTAAATTAATTCAATAAATAAATATTGAAATAATAATTAACTTAAAACCAATAAAAAAAATTAAATAATTTAAAGATATAGGGAATAAAGACAGTGAAAATATGTGTGTTGGTAATGCCTAGTAAGAAATAGTTCTTATGCAAATATATTATTACACTGAGAGCGCACGAATGCAGTGTGTTGGTCGTCTGGTGTAATGTTCTGTCTCTAAGCGTTGTTTGCACGAGGCAGAGGAATATCAGAGAAGTAGAACTTTAGCAGGGCTTCAGTAAAGTTGGAAGTAACCAAGAGTGGAGTACAACGCAGTGTCCTAGGGGCGCGCGCGTTAAGGTGGTAGGCGTGGGCGGTGAGCGGGCGAGCAATCGTGCTCTACGTGCAGGCGATAGAGTGGAGCTGAGAGATTTGGACAGCTCTCAACACAGAGGTCGTGGGAACCAATGAGGGTAAAGTCGAGGTGAGTGTGGAGCAGCGCTGGATGAAAGGGTGGGGGAAACGGGAGATCCCCGAGAAAACCCACCCAACCAACTGCATTGTCCGGTAGGATTCCCACATGCGAAAATCCGGGAGCGACCCCGCCGGGAATCAAACCCGGTTCATCTAGGTGGGAGGGCGGTCAGTCTAACCACTACACCACCGCGGCCCCGTGAGAGCGCAAGACAATCGGTTGTCTGCACGGGGAGTCGAATGCCACTTGCAGAAAGTGTTCTCTGTAATTATTGTGTCGCGAAAAGCAACCGGCAAGATGTTAAATGTTACGAGGAAAAGGCACTGCACGAATTAAATTGATAGAGATCGCGTTTAATTTGGTACATTCCACTATTTTCATGAGCAGCTTCGTGACGATCCTGATTTGTTCAGTCAGTACGCAAGAATGACACCACAATCGTTTGACCAAATTACAAATTCAATACGCAGTCAATTTCCACATATCGCTACGAACTATCCATCGAGGAGAGGTCACTTGATGTGAGAGGTCACTTGTAACTCCGAGGTTCAGATTATAAAATACGAGACAAGTGTAACGAAATAAAATTAAAAGAAGTGTGTGTACTTTTTAAAACTGTGATAATCTATACATTACATTCGTCAAAGCTCCAAATTTTATATTCACAATAATGTAACAGCAGAAAACATTGTCCCCTATATACGACAAAAATATGAACAACATAAAATATCAAATTCAGCAAAGAAATGCATCGAGTCCTTGGCACGGGCAACATACAATCAAATGCCACAAAAACGGAAGAAAGTGGCACAAAAATAACGAAACTTATTTACCAAAGGGGAGAGGAAGCGATACAACTCAAATAAATAAATAATGCAGGGTGATCGTACTTGGCACAAAAGAGATAATCGAATAATATATATGTGAGACGTTCCTGTATAATAAGTAATGTATAGTTCCGAGAGAAAATATGTAATACCAATAACAAAACGTAACTTGAAGTTGTTCGATACTAAATCTTTTGTTTCCTTTTTTTATTTTACTTTGTTTCATAACATCAACTAACAGAATTTCTTCAACAGTTGATTATTTGGAAAGCGAATAACTGATAACATAATAAATTGGTTAATATTATCATTAAAACTTGAATCATCAGTCACTCAACCTAAAGTGAAGAATCTTGCATAACACACACTTAAAAAGAATTTATCCGATTAGAAACAGAGATAATTAATAGAGGTGATTAATCGTCTTGAATCACAACACGATTTCTTTCTTTTAATTAAACTTCGGTTAAACACAACATCAAAGTAAATCGACAGCTCGCAGCTTAAAATTATTAAAAAGAGGTACCTTGAACACAAGGCAATTAAAATTAAACACGTTAGTTACAAATAGCATAATCTTTTAAAAACCATAATGTCTACACCAAAAGTTTTTTTTGTGGAGCTGTGATTAGCACTTCACACCAGATCCATATCGCTCGCTGCTCGCTTCTGAAACACACTGATTTGATCGCTCCCGCGTCGCGCGCCTGCTAACCGCTTTCACGTTGAACACGTACTTTACTATAGCTTGATTTGTTTACCCTCTTTCCGCCCGCATGTCCCCTGATTCTACCGCGTGCACGTAGGGCAAGACCTAAGACGTCGCTAAATATATGGGCTGTTCGCGGTTAATTGAACACTTTTTAAAGCCCTGCTTAGGGTCTTGTCCATGTATCCTTCCGCCGTATGTAAGATTCACGTCGCCACGATTAATCATTGGTCATCCGAGTGGAAAGCGTGGAATCAGTAGGAAAGTAAATGTGTTGATAATATTCCAATTCCTGCTCTTAAGTGTATATAAAAAAAACCTAACTTCAATATTGCTCTCTCAATAACACGTCGAGTCTTAGTATTATTTTTGTTAATTCGCTGCCAACTTAACTGGGAGTCTGCATTCTATTGTGTACTCTAGCATTCGTGTAGTTATGGGCAGTTTTTTCTAAAAGTTGATTTCGAAAGTGCCGACTATCGTGAACAGACGTTATTTGCGTGTAGTGACGGCGACGGAACTGGATGGCCGCGACCCAGCCTCTACTCTCTGAGGCGTATACAGTACGTTGAAACTTTTATCTGTAGTCCGTGTAATATATTCCATTCACGGTAAAGTGAACACTTTTTGAAGCCCTCTCACTTGGAATAATACTCAATAAATATATTTTGTTTTAGCTTTAGACGTTAACTTCCGAGTGCGGAGTTCACTATGTGTTTATTGCTTAAATGGCAATATTTTTTTTTTTTAAGTTGGCTAAATGTAAAAAAAATAGTAACAGTAACTGGGGCCTCAAAAGGTCTCACTTTACCATGGACAGCGTACAACAGTCGACATAAGTCTTTATGAAGCGTGCCTTCTTCGCCAACTATGGAATCGTGGAGCTGATAAACATCGTCTCATTAAGAAGAACGCTTTATTACGTCGTGTCCTCGGCCGTGACGGGGATAGAGGTACGTGTATTTCGCGAATTCATTGGCAGCAGCCTAGACGTGTCATTCCTTAGTATGCTCACTCCACAATTGTTCAGTCATTGGCTGTTGCCATGGTGAAAGGCTATTTTCTAATTCAACCGAGTTACACCTCGTACGGTCACATTATTTCCTTCTGTTTATCACTGGCTAACGAGATGTCAGGGTGTGTCTAAACCACTGTTCCAATCAGAAAAGAAAAACTAGAGTATATTTGTCTGATGTTTAACCTGCAAAATTCACGTATCTTTAGACATGAAATCCATACCTGCAGAGTTAGATTTGCTAGGTAAGTTTACATAATTATATCTGCACATGGTTTCCAATACATATTGAAATTATACGTGAGCCTGCATCTACTATGTTGTTCCATTAAAAAAGGGACGAGCGCGCGTGGTTGATAGCTGAAGTGGAAACGTAATATGTGGTAAGAAAAGCAACAGTTCGCTCAGGCTTCGAATACAGTTCCCTATGATGGGCCGATTTTTAATGTGATACAAAATGTCTAGGAGGCGTATCAGGCGGGCAGCGTGTTGCATATTTGAAGGGGAAAATTAAGCTTCGTTTGTCGTGGCTTGTTGGGTGCCGCGGAATGCATCCGAAGACCTGTTGAATGCAGTATTGTGTGTCTGAAGTACTGAATCGACCACACCCACACCCATCTTACTCGCGCCTTTCCCCTCCTTTCCCCTTCACCCCTCTTCTTCCAAGGGCGGACGAACGCAGAGCTCTCCCTACCATTGTATCCCTCCGCGTCGCTCGGATTTCATCGAGCGTTTGCCGAGTCGATACGAGAAGGCGCGCTTTTCAACTTGAGGGCGTTCGTAATCGGTTTCGTAATGCCCCCGTTCATGAGAACCTTCCTGTCGAGATGCGGCAACACGAGATACGCCTTGATTCGCAACGACGAAGGCGGTCGGTGGCGGTGGAGTAATGTTGTAGCTCGAATCCAGCCCTTTCAGTCAACACCTGACACAATCAGATATATGTGCACAGCGCTTACGTTTATTGAAACTTTTCGTACCTGCCGGTAACTGCACATGCTAGTATTGTAATCTAAACTGGCCTGTGTTCTTGAGTTACGCTAATGGCGAATTATTTAAAGTAGTTCCTTAATTGGTGGCCATAAAAATATTATTTTAATTTCCTTTTCGCAGTACTCACTGCAGTATAATGTGCAGGGTGAGTATAAAAGAATACCTTAATTTCGAAGGTCTATAATATAAAAACCAAACAACCTACAACCTTCATTGACCAATCAAATGAACCGTGGAACCGTAACGTTTGTTTAACATACATTCATAAATGTTCAATGTGACCACCACGAGCGGCCCGAACGACATCTACGCGATAATCAAACTCGTTCCACACTCTTGTCAGCATGTCCGGTGTTACAGTTTGGATGGCATCCGTAATTCTCGCTTTGAGGTCGTGAATGTTAGCCGGCAATGGTGGACGAAACACTTCATCCTTTATGTACTCCCATTGAAAAAAAACGCATGGGGTAAGATCCAGGCTTCTTGGGGGCCATTGATGAAGAGCCTTGGCACCAGCTGCTCCTCGACCAATCCAGCGTTGCGGTAACGTCTCGTTCAGGTATCCGCGAACAGCTAGGTGCCAATGGGGTGGCGCACCATCCTGCTGGAAAATGAAGTCCCCCGCCGCCTCTTCTAACTGAGAAAACAACCACTCTGTAAGCATGTCCAAATAAGGGATTCCAGTAACAATGGGTTCGTGAAAAAATAAAGGGTAGAAAAGAGTGTCTTTGTATACAGGGCAAAACATGTTTACTTGGGGGAAGCGCGCTCGTGTTCGGTGGTTTCATGTGAACGCCCCTGACTCCATATCAGCACGTTGTGCTGGTCTACCTTACCATTAGTATGGAACGTCGCTTCATCGCTAAAAACCTGCGTAGACATGATGGCATCGTCTACCTCGTTCTGGGCAAGAACGAACGCGCAGAATTCACGCCTCAGTTCTTTATCCCTTTCGGTAAGAGTCTGTACAAGTTGCAACATATATGGTTTGTACAGCAATCGCTTTCGCAACACTGTCCATACCGTCGATTGAGGGATTTGCATTTCCTGGATAGCTTGTCGAGTTGGCACCCTGTGTTACGGAACTGACGAAACCAACGTACGATACTCCACCTATCGGGAGGACGACGTCCGTATTTGCGACGGAATTCACGTTGAATAGTCGTAACCGATTCACATTTAGCAAACTGAATAACACAGAACAACACCTTCTGTTGTTCCGTCGCCATCGTGATGCGGACTAACACACAGCACACGCTCATAGTGCGACGACAGACGTTCCCAGTGTCATCTCTCGGCACATAAAGGAAACATCAGACCGTCCCCTTCACATTGACGTGTCGAATGCGAGCTCGCTACCCCCTCACCATCTCAAACCGAGAGTTACGAACGCCATCCAAACCGTAACACCGGACATGCTGACAAGAGCGTGGAACGAGTTTGTTTATCGCGTAGATGTCGTTCGGGCCGCTCATAGTGGTGACATTGAACATTTATGAATGCATGTTAAACAAACGTTACGGTTCCACGGTTCATTTGATTGGTCAATGAAGGTTGTAGGTTGTTTGGTTTTTATATTATAAACCTTCAAAATTAAGGTATTCTTTTATACTCATCCTGTATTTATGTTCTTTGTAACTTTAGACTGCTAATTGGCAGAAACAGTAAATACACAGCTAACAGAAAGGAGAAACTAAGCAGGGCTTCCAACAGTATTGCCAACCTACACTTGCGGGCACAAAAAATCTGTAGAAAGCTGTGTCCAGTGAAATCGCGTGGCTACGGCAGTCCCTGTTTGTCAAGTGTTCTTTTGCCGAGTGTTGGAGACAGTAGCTAATGTTGAGATACTTCCAGGGCGGCTAACATCCAGGTCTTCAGGGGACTCCCTTGTCAGATATTGTCTGTAAAATCATTGTTTGTGCCTATACGCGTATTTCAGTAATTGTTTGTGAATACGATTGTTTTTCCAGGCAGCCGCCACTTTTATACTTTCATCATGTCAAATACATTTGAATAGATAAATAAAACTAGTGAGAATAATTAAACATAAACAGCATTTTTAGGGCTCCCGCGCATTTTCTTCAAGGGAAAAGAAACAAGTAGAAAGAAGGCATCCCTAGTTTACTCTATTATCTTTCATAGCGTTTAATAATATCCTACTGTTTCAGATCTAATTTGCGAGGAATTCGGCTACACGGGAATGCACATTGCAGCCGTGGAGGGGCCCGTCGCAATACTTCCTTATTGTAAGACATGGCCTTGAAGCGTTTAGAAATTGTTTTATTGAAGATTCCCTTTAGGCGTCCGTGGCGATGGAATGAGATCGAGGCGGAGGAGCGCGGTGGAATGTAAGAGTGGTGACGTGGGAGCACCCCGAGGAAACACAGCTGGCAATCGAACTCGGGGGTAGCCCTGGTGGAAGGTTGGTGCTCTAGACCTAGACACACAATCACAGCTGTTCGCCGTGGAAGTAGTTTCAATACCGCACTTGCAACCGGTGGCCAAGTCAAAGTTACGGCTGAAACAGGGTTCTAACCGGGCAGTCATTTCCTCTTTGAAAGTTACTGAGACATATAATCGGGAACTGAAACTTGTGCGAACAGAATAATCGCGAGTCAGACGTTAATCGTTATAGGAAGAAAGCGCAATCTTCGATCGAATATTCGGAATTGTCGGCCATCTCTTACACCGGCAGGCTCTTCGTGGTGGTTCTCGTCGGTAATCGTCAGTCTCTTTGGCAGCAAGGAGGCTGGGCCGTCGACGGTTCGAGGCTACACGTTCGAGGCTACACGCGGCAGAACTCGGGTGGCCTGTGCGTCGTCTGTAGCTTACGTGCGTAATTCTGCTGCACAAGCCTCAAACTTTGACCTTAGATATTTCATAGGGTGGTTTACACTTTTAAAGTGCACACACGTGAACCTTTTTTACCGGTTTTCTGAAACAGAACACCTCGCGCGGTAAGCTGCAATTCCAACCACAGACTCCACGGAGGTCTTCACCGAATCATTGTTCTCAGTGTGAAGTTCTTTCTTTGCTGTAGCATTCTCCTCGAAATTAAATTCCTCCATTTTCTCGTCAGACGGAGTCTCCGTTACGTCGGATCCTCGTTACGTTGATGGCTAGGGCCGTCACGTTTGCGTGCGAGTAGTTCTGATTGGCGAGGGTTCGGAACCAGAATTTGAGCAGTGAGCAGGTAGACGAGTTGTTAGGGAACTTTTCTTTTGTAAGTTTTTCTGTCGGTGCACCTGAATACATGGCGACTACTGTGCCATCTGTGACGCCGGGAGTGCTTGAAATAGTACTTTCTTTAGTCCCTTCGAATTCTTTAATCGTACTGTTTGCAGTCGACTAATCAGTTGTGTTCTATAAACATGTGCCCTTTATATAAATGCTTAGAAAATGGCTGCAAATTATGATTATAAAAGACTAAAGGAATAGTGATACATAACTGTCTGTTCTAGGTCGTGAGTGTTGGTTATACCAAGTGTGAATTTGATGGTTCCATCTCAAAGAGTGCCTAAATTACTGTTGACTATGCTTACAAAAGGGCGTATGTATAATAGACCATATCACATTGGTTAGACTTTGTATTGATCTGATATGGTATCCTTTAAAACTTCTATCCATCTACAACATTTGCTGAAAGACGACCAACTATGTAAAGTTGGTGGGGTTGACATGAGCATACTATGCTTATAACATGACTTGAGGTAAGGCGACAAATGTCATGTACTCTCGGAACGAGCAGGTTTTTTATACTGGTCATAATTACTTTTAAAACATTAATAGCACACCTATGCCTTTAGAAAATTCAAAATGGTGCCGAACATGGCGAATAATGAGTGTTCATGTTGCCACATTAGTTTTAGTGAAACTGTCCTATGACGCTGGTTGGTAGACAAGAAAGCCACCGGCTCTGGTCATGCCGGCGACAGTCAAATGGTCCTCCCTCTTGACAGTCTGTTGAGATCGTACAGAACTGGTGAACAGTGTACAGGTTCCTGCATGTACCCATTGCTCGTAACAAAATCTGACTGAAGTTTTAACGTATTAAATTATGTCATGCTATCCACCCTGTCTCTCACAGCCCTATTATCTGGCTTGTCTTAGACTTTAGGCACGTAATCGCATAATCCGATCAGATTTAATATTCGTACCCCCCTTCAATAAACGTGTTTTTGCGTACATCACACAATATACTTACATATCCAAGTTTTCAAAACAATAAATTAAATTAAATACATACCTTTTTTTATAAAATTATACATAATGAGCTGTTGTGACATCATATTCGTATTTACCTTAACAATAGACGTCTGTACGTATATCATGCAATATACTTATATCTCTATTTTTGTTAAAATAAACAAAATAAATTTATATTACATACATAACTTTCATTTGTAAATACGTTAACAAACATCGGTTGTAACCTTATGAACGAATTAGTCTTTAAGAGTCAAGTATGGAAATATAGTAGTTTAAATGCCTGCTTTGAAAAAATCCTTAATATATATCTACATCCATAACAAACGAATATGGAAATTGTACGAGTGGAACCCAAGGCGTTAGAATGAGTGTTAATAATTTCTTATGCCATATTCGAATTATCCTCAAAGAAATGTCTGGTAATCTGCTGCATGTAATATATCAAGTGTGGATATGTTATGTGAAACAAATTTATTAGCTTAATCGAAATGTGTGTGAAGTGATAAATATTTTAATTTGAGCGTTTATGTGTACGAATCCACAGACACATTGCTCGGCATAATCTTTTCTGCAAGTTTTAAAAGTGAAATAAAATATATTACATTAAATACATTACTTTTATTTATACAAATCTTTTTTTTTTTATAATTTATGGACGTTACATCATAATAAATTTTTTTTTGACAATACGAATTTATAGACAAGTTTCTCGATACACTTTTGTCTGTAAGTTTAAAAGTAAATTTTTATTTTTTTTTAATTATTCATTTTTAGTGTCTTGTCAACATGACTGTTGTATAAGTTAACATGTTATTTTTCTATATACATCATTTAGACCTGTACTGGCACCCATGTCCTGGTGGTTCAGTCGGGAAATGGTTGCCAACTCTGCTTATAGGAGGGCTTAAGACGTCCTTGGCCCTGCCACCTGGATGCAATGCACTAGCTGACACACATGGTAGTTTTGTGGTGGGAATCCATAATAGACTCCAACAAGATGCCGGACTCAAAAGCAAGATCAAGTCTAAAGTCAAGTTCACATCTGGTTCACTGCCAGATGCCATATCCAAGATGGCGGTCGTCCGGCACATTACACCTGTGTCCCAGAACTCTCAGTTTCTATCTACTACTACGTAAAATTAGGTTGCAGTGACACGAAGTCTGTTGGCGACATCATAGTAGAAAGCCGATGTTTTAAGGAGTCCAGACTGTCGTAATATTACGGCAAACTTCATAAACTTCTGATGAAATAAGGCAACGTCCTATGACGTGTATAGCAGTCAAGTGTTTTAAAACTTGCCTGGCCGGATATACTAAACTTGCGGGTGCGCGAATGATTTAAGTTAAAGTTGTCCGACGTGAAGTTCACTCATCCGGTTATGTTTAATTTTTTACAGAACCCTTACGGCTTATGAATTGAAAAGTAAACAGTTCACCATGCTAAGCCTGTTCCCTATAAAGACAACTGTTGGTGTGGAGATGTGAGGTTACCGCTGTGTTAGGTCGTTTACACCGCGTCATTATTAAAGTTTAAACTCGTCCTATATAAGCAGCGAGCGTGGCATGTTTTGCTGGATTCTCGGTGAACATCTTCGTAAGCTAGGAAAAGGAAAACTGCGTCTTTTAGTTTATAGGATTTTCGTTTTCCTTTCCTATTGCTGTTTTGGTTTCTAAATCACTGAGGACACCTCGGTTGGTGCGATTTTATGGTGGCTTGCATGTTTGGGATGCTAAATGTGATATGTATGTTTATTACGACTTACAGTGTCGCATTGTAATCTTGAAGGTTTATTTAGCTCGCCAGTCCCAAGGCGTGATTTTACACACACTGTGTCGCGCGCGATTTCCTCGCAGCGGGTCACATAACTAAAAGAGTTCAAGGCCAGTGAATTGCGCACTATCAAAATATCGCTGTTTACATGCAGGCGTTCATTCTGTGGACACTGTATTCCGTTTTGTTTATCTAGGCACTTTTTCAAGCATGGAATGAGTTCTGTGTTCTCTTTATTTTGTGCACGTGAACGTGCCCAATATTAAGTATTTCGGCTTACCGAAATGAAAATTGAGGAGAGGCCCCAAAACTGTATCCAAGTGAGGTTTAATAAAGGGCACGCACAACCAAGTCTTGCCTTGGTTGAATTCGTCCGTAACTTCGCTCCGAAGTTACTAATCAAAACACGGTATTTAACTTCATGGATTTATGGTAATTTTGGTGATCTGATTAGTAATTTTTCATTGGCTGTGTTTGTAGTAATGAAGTTTTGTAATGTATAATTGCAGGGATCGCAAGGGATTTGCAAATGTATTACTGTGGCCATTTTGATACATTGTAATCGGCCGGACACCAGTAACGCTGTACTTTACTAGAGATGCACCTTTACACGTCGGAAGTCGTCAACAAACACACTTTCTTCGTCTCAATTTGCTTTTCCTGCTCATACCAGCAGAGTAGAGAATCGTGTAGATTTTTAATAAATGTACATTATTGCATTAAAATTGCGTATTTTAAATTCCTCAGGAGTACGTATTGCGAAGTGACATTTATTACCCAGAAACAGTGAACTTCTTGTAATTGTAAGCAGGAACATCTCTGATATTGCTGTAGTTGCGCCTGTTTTTTTTGCATCTGTTGTTGCGTCCATGGAGCAAAGAACCTGGCCCACCCAGACGTTTGTATGGGCACGGGGCAGTCTTCCATAGATTTTGTAGAATATATTATAAAGCAAATGTAATAAACCATTGTTATTTCTTTAAGCTACGATCAGTAGTGCTTCAATTCCTCCGCAAATCTCACAGCATTCTTCTTTGTAATTTCCATCCTGCGAAGTAAGACATGGGGAACAGTGCGCCTTCAATTTCTGGGTGTGCCTGTACAGAACATGCATGCAGAAATGAAACGGGCTACGGTCATTTTGATATAAGTAATTGTGTATAATTGGGTAATACTAATGTAGAAAGGGCCTTGTGTATGGTAGGCTGCAAGGGTTAATGAAATCGCTGTTATTGTTTCGGCTAACTTCTGGAAAGTTGGAGAACGATCTTCCGCCGTGTTTTTAGGGTATGCTGTTGGATTATAATAAAAATTTTTCGTGAGCTCGTGTTAGTTGTAGCTTTGAGCACTCTTCTAAGTAAGCTACTAAATTTACTGCAGTTTGTACAGTTGGGTCTTGTTTTTGTGAGAAGAGTTTACCTATTTTGAATGACAGTGCCTGTGTTGTTACGTGTTTATTGATGGATTGCGCTGACCCAGTGCGGGTGAAAGATACGCAGAATAAGAAAGGGTACAAAGGTGAAACAGCCGTATGTACCCCGCACACGCTAGCAAAGTGGCGTTACTGCCTGCCAACACATCGGAACGCCGTCCGCCAATCAGCGAGTGGTAACTAACTCTCCGGCCAACAGCCCAGCCAGTGAGAGATCTTCCGCAGTTCAAGGTAGCCAGACAAAGTGCCCTTGCCCAGGGCCTCGCGCAGCCAATCAGTGACTGGTAACAGACCTTACCATTTCGCGTTACAAGCTGGACTCCACAGTCCGGTTATTCTTATTGGATAATTAGCTGTTCTGCTGTTAATTGGACGCTCCGCCCCTCCCCTCCCGTAGACGAGCTCGTGGCCGCTTGCGGGAGGGGGGTGGCTGTGCTCGGAAGGGACGTGTCGGTCTACACTGTCAAGGAAGGTCAGCCCGTTTGCTGGCTACAAACTAGGCAGGGCAGTTTGTCTGCTCAAGCACATTGCGGCAATTCGGCCTTCTACCTGTGGTGATGCAGCCATAAGGTTCAGGTGCTCTACGCAAGGGGGGTGGGGGGGAACTCCACAGTCCTCCTACGTACTCAAGCATAAGCCACTTGTTCACTGGCTGTCACCACAGACGGAAGTCATTTGTTCTTTTTATATAACTCGGCCACAAGGAATGAACCTACCAGAGTGCTGAGTGTATACTCACGATTGGTTCTGAGTCTAATAGGGCGTGTCGGGGTGTTACACGTGAAACTAAAATACACGTATTTGTAGTCTGACTGGATATTGAATTATGGCGCGAAATAAACGGGTATCTAAGCAGCAGTAGGGTACAGCCACATGTAGAGAAGCGCCGCGCCATTCTACTTCTGTATACTTAAGGCGCCCGTCTACCTGGCGCTTGAACTGCGTTGCAGAGTGTTCCAAATACACGTTTTTCAACGAAACTATTAAGCGTGCGTCCAACGTGCTGATCTATGAAAAGAACACACACTTCAGACGAGAGCTGTTAAGTACTTTCAAAATATCACGTACGTTAGAAACATCAATTCAGAGTACTCCAAAACCGCTAAAAAACGGTCTTTCCAAGGCGCTGTAGCTCAAAATGCACTCATCAGATACACACAAAACTACTATAGGGGCCTGCACTGAACCTTCCTAAAGACTTCCCACTAATAAAGTAATATGGTCACCGCTGAAAGTCCCATAGGTGCACGCAGCACGACGAGAACACTGCACGCCAATTCAGAGCCTTGCGCTTAGCGGCGATGGCGTACTTGATGCGCGTGGCAGTGTCGCCCTTATCGCTCCCGCGCTTCTGGGCCTAGAAGTGGGAAAAAGTTCCAGGTAGACGGGGGCCTTAATTACCGTGTGTTGTCGTATGACTAGAAGCCGGCCGAGTTGCAGGAGTGGAGCCTGCAGGCGTCTCGGCACAGCGAGCGAGCCGAGGACCGGAGTGCAGACGGAAGCGAGAGGCGGG